>PISX010001853.1:128296-165248 GCA_004024625.1 Mellivora capensis | reverse complement strand
CTCCCATCCCCACCCTCCACCAAAAATGGGGTGGGGGGGTTAGTGAGACAGAGGTTTCAGGATTGACCTTAGACACTAAGGACTTCAGCCAAGTGAGGAAAAGGTAAACATATCCTAAACTTAGCTTTCCAGTGAGAAAGGTCAGCTATTCACAGCACTCACCAAAAACAGTGACCAATTCTATTACCAAAACTTGGGTTCCCTATAAGGAAAACCTGACCCTACTTCTTTGCATACCACAAACATCTTAACTCTGAGTTGGCATTTATTCTTCTAATGCAACATTGTCCCTTAGAACCTTGTGCAAAGATGGATATGTTCGTATCTACACTGTGTGAGTAGTAGCCACTAGCCACATGTGGCTCAGCTCTTGAGAAGTGCACGTGAGGAATCAGATTTTTTAATTTTAACTAGCTACACGTGGCTAGTAGTTACTATACAGGACAGCATAGGTCTAGGAAAACAATACACAGAACCTTTTGATTCAAAATGTGCTTTCTTGCCATGTGCCACAGACTCACTATCATGTACACAGGGGTATGTCTTCTTCCCACACCTTTTAAGATTTCATATTTTTCCATCCTGCCTCCACCCATTCTTCACTATGTATTCATTTTGTAGGTTCTATTCACATGTTAAACCATCTTAAGTGGTGTTCTGTGTGTTCACATACTCAGGCTCTACTCTTGTGGCTAGAAAACCAACAAACTATTGATTTACCATCCTAACTATCCACAAAGGTACAATTCAGTGTTGCAAGCAACAGGCAGCAATTTATATGTATAATACTAGTCATCTCGGTCTCCTGTAGGCATAGAAACAAAGGATTAAAAACCACTCCATGCCATTGTAATGTGCTCACTGCTGTTTATGTACTCATTAAGGTGTCCCAACATTAAAGGGCAGACAATCTCATACTGTACCTACTGCAAAAGGGATTAGCACACCAGGAGAAGGATTGAAGGAGACGAACAACAAAGACCTTGCAGAAATTTAATTCTACCATGAAGCTTGACTGCTGTAGGGAGTCTCTGGCTTCCCTCCCACAGAAGGGTTCCTGGGTGAAGTCTGTATCCAGCACAGAGGGGAAGAATGCAGTTGCCATCCAGTAATGAGAGGGGGATGACATGGCTCACTAAGCTTGTGCTGGGGCACTTAGGGTGTGAGGCCCATGCTTCCCCCAGGAGCCACTGGGGGCAGCAAGTTCCTGGGATTAGCTGGTCATTTACTTCAGGGGAGAAAGCTAAAACCTGGGTCAAGGATCTTTAAGACAAGCACACTCTGCTTAAAGGATTAGCTCCAGAGGATCCCTGGGATAGGTGCCATCTTGGCTCAGACAGGAGTCGTGTTTACTCTAGGCAAGTCAGCCTTTGCATAAGACTCCCTGTTGCCAGAAAGGAATTTGCTGTGCAAATCCCCAACCCATGACAGTAGGAATGTCCCCTCATTTTCTCATCTATGCATGCCCTAAACTGAAGGCAGCTCCCCTAAATTGTCTTTATTAAACAAGTATGACCAAGGTTACTCCCCTGGCTGCAACTGAGGCCACTTGATACAAAAGAACGGTCAGAAAGGGAGATTGCCTTAAGTTCTTGTCTTTACCAGTGACCAGTTCTAAAATGAAAGGATAAGAAGTCCAGGCATGGAGTTAGCCAGGTCAGCAGGTTCCTCTGGACCCAGGATGACAGTGTCTGGAGGCATCACAGGACAGCTGTAAAGTCTACTGCAACCATGGCTGCCCACGAGGGAACATCCATGAGGCCAAGCCTACTCTGGCCTGACCTGGATGCTAAAAGGACACCCTGAGCACCAGAATTAGTTGCTTCCAATCATGCAGTCTGCTGAGGAGCCAGATTGAGGTTGAAGCAGCTTTGTCCCCCAAAGTCTTCTCTGATCTCCACAAGGAGAAAACAGAAGTCCACACAAGTACCAAGCTCTTCCTGAGACTGCAGACCCACCAGACCTCCAGCAAGGGGAGGCAGGCAGGACAGGAATGCACTATCCTGATGATCCACACCAAGACAGTTCAGAGTGTAAACAAAGCCCAGGGTCGGGGACAGAAGAGGAGGATGCAGTCTGGTGTGAGGTTTTCGGGAAAAGGGCAATGACCACTTCTAGCACCAAGGTGGGCTTGCGTGGGTCTGCACAGCAGTCCCTCACACCAGCCCTTATAGACAGAAACAAGTTATTTGGTGGCTTGAGTCCATGAGATGTTCTCTAAGCCACTGATGGCTAAGAGAATTCAGGTAATCCACTTGAATTCCAAGACAGTTTATGTCCTCCTAAAGGTCATACCAGGAACCGGAGGTTTACCTTCTATCATCTAGAATAAAGACCTGAGGTCTCAAGTAAAATAAGGGATTATCCTTCAAAATAGCAGTATTTCAGACTTATGACTCGTGAATTTTTTCATTTGTCCTTGCTGATTTGAGCCAGGTGCTTATATAATCTGTGACCTACTAACTAAAATGTAACCAACACATGAGTAAAAAAAAAAAATCTTTAAAGTTCATCTTTACAGCTAAGACTCAACAAAAGACTGTGCTAAAACCAAGCAAAAAAATCTGTGGTCAGAGGCTGACCCACACCAGCACACAGAGACACCTCTAAGGGCAGAGGGACTCAGTTGGAAGTATTTTGAGTTTTTAAACACAATCAGCTTATTGCATCCTGAAGATGAATGAACACCAGTGCTCTGCCAGAACTGGTGTCCTGGATTAAATAATGTCAATAAATAATGAAATACAGCTGTCTTCCTAGGGAAAAATCTTGAGTCAGAGGAAGAAATCTGGTAGCATTTTAGGCCTCTAGAGTCAGGTGTTTGGACCTGAACAGAGGAAACCTTCCCATAAAGCAGTCCCTTTGTAGAGGCTCCTGATTCAAACCTCAAATAAATTCCAAACCACCAGCCACATCTATTAACCTAGAACTCCCTCTTCCCTCAGTGCAGTTGCCCAAGTGTTTGGTAAGCTATCCCAACTCAACCAGGAATAAAACTAAACTATTCCCCTGACTAAGCCCTCCCCCCCACCTCTCTATAAAGTTCCCACCTTCAGGCTGGCCTTGGACCCTGAGTCTCCTCCCACAGCTTTCCAAAGAGAGTGACCGCCAGAGCAGGCCATCAGCCCTGAGCCCCCCTTATATAATGTGGGCCACCAGACTACTTTAGGACAAGAGGGTTAGGCCTGCAGTCTTGTCATCTGGACTTTGGTGGCTGGCCTTCCAGGCCTCAAGGGACATCACATCTGGCCTCTAGTCCGTTTTCCTCTCAACCTTTTTCTCTTCCGCTACATCAAGCTCAGTCAGGACGCAAAAGCAAAGCTGCTGGGTGACTCTGGTGACAGCAGCTAAATGAAAATAGAGAACAAGAATTCAGCAAGCTGACAGCTACAACTTCAATATGAACACCCCAAAGTTGATTAAAGCATATCTGTGGTTCCCTCCCACCTGTCGCCTGGGTATACTGCACCAGGCTTTGCCTCTTAACCACCAGCAAGCATCACTGTCCTCCATTCTGTGCCCAACCAGAAAGTGATGCATGACTCCTCATCTTCCCACATGGATTGCACTTTAAAAAGGGAGTGTTTTAAGCCAAAAATAGGACTCTAAAGTTAGAACTAAAGTGCTCATGTCAAGATCAAAAGGGAAAGAAGTCATGTGGAGCAACCACATGTATCACTAGTATAAGGGAAGCTGTTAGCCACCGCTCCCACCTCTGCATGCATCTGTGCGCACACATACACACACACACACCACCCCCACCCCCCCATGAGTAATGGGCAAAGAAGCTCACCCAGGACATTCCGAATAAGGACTGGCCTCTGGGACTCGGGCAAGTAAACACCCACGAAGTAGACAGGAATCCCAGAGAGGGCAATCCCAATGCCAATGAGGGAATTGATGGTGTCACTGTATAGCGGCACAATCACCAGAAACAAGGAGCATATGCAGAACACGATGGGAAAAAACAGGCTCAGCTGAAATGGAGGAAGGTGAGATATGAGGTAAAGTGCTATGGGGAACAGGGTACAGAGAAGTCACTTTGGGGAGATGGCCCACCCCACCAGCCTGTCCAGAGTCACTGACCTTGAGAGGCCGGGGTCGCTCGGGCTCCTTCCAGCGAAGATAGAGCTGTCCAGCTACAGACAGGCCCACAAAGAACCAATAGCTAAAGCTGAAGTAGTTGATGAGCAGGAAAACATCTTCCACGGTGAGGTAGATGAGTGTCATGGTACACTGGAGGGGGAGGGGATGGAAGGAGGAGTGGGCATTATCACCACCAGGCCATCCCAGGAGATTTCAACCACCCAGCAATCAGTACCAGGTCTGCTGCTTACTGCTGATTTAGCTTACCAGGCTACCTCCAGTTATTTTCAGTCACCCCTTGGCATCAGATAGGTCTAATCTCTGTATTAACCTTCAAAGTGGCATCTCTCCCTCTCCTATTGAGGGCTCTTCCTATACACAATGCCTCCCTTCTTTTTGCAAGCACTTTAATAACAAGCCAGACTCCTTTCCCCTTCTGATGGCAGAGTGAGAGAGTGAGGTCCTCCTCACTTTGATGCACCAACCTCAGTATGAACCACATTGCCATCTGGATACCATTACTCCTAAGTCTCAACTACCTGGCATACAAACGGAATAAATGCCTCCAGAACCATCTCACTGTCCTGGGGTCTTTGAAATGCAGATTGACAAAATGGATCTATACCCCTGATAAGAGAGGTATGACAGAATTTGCCCTCTGGAACAAGAGTCCTAGAAGACAGAAATCAGGGACTGCAGTCCTGTGACATGGTCAGATTTACTTAATCTTCAAGAATATGGAGTCCCCCCACCTAGTCTTTTCACCCAGATTACCAAAAAAGGATTTAAAACAAAAAGGACCCATTCCTTTTTGGAGGGACTGTATTGGAAAAACGGGGGCAGAAGATGATTAAAAGACAAGATGTCAGATCTCCCCTAAATTTATAAAATTCAATGTGATTCCAATCAATATGCTGAGAGGATTTTTGTTATTTTTGACAAAATAACAAAGTTCATAAGGACAAACACAAACATGGGATAATTGCCAGGGAAATTCCAGGGATAAGAAGAAACTAATGAAGTATCCTCAGTCCCTCTTTAGATTTCAGAAATTCAGTACAAAGCTAAACAATGAAGCTTGACACTGATAGGAGGGGGTATATAATTATACTTGGCATATATGAAGCACTATCTACTATATGTAAATCTATGAGATATGTAGGGGCACCTGGCTGTCTCCTCAGTGGAGCATGTGACTTGATCTCAGGGTTGTAAGTTCAAGCCCCATTTTGTGTGTAGAAATTACTTAAAAATAAAATCTTTTAAAAAAGAAATCTATATAAAGTCTATAATATGAAAAGAAGTCCTTGGGTAGTTGGTATACAACTGGCCTGGCTTTTTAAAATTATTTAATTAAAGGGGCACCTGGGTGACTCAGCGAGTTAAGCTTCTGCCTTTGGCTCAGGTTATGATCTCAGGGATCCTGGGATCGAGCCCCGCATCAGGCTCTCTGCTAGCAGGGAACCTGCTTCCCCCTCTCTCTCTGCCTGCCTCTCTGCCTACTTGGATCTCTCTCTCTGTTAAGTAAAATCTTTAATTTAAAAAAATGATTTAATTAAAATTAACCAAAAAAGGAGGGGCACCTAGCTGGCTCAGTCAGGGGAACACAGGACTCTTTTTTTTTTAAGATTTTTTTTTAATTTATTTATTTGACAGACAGATCACAGAGAAGCAGGCAGAGAGAGAGGAGGAAGCAGGCTCCCCGCTGAGCAGAGAGCCCGATGTGGGGCTCGATCCCAGGACCCCGAGATCATGACCTGAGCCGAAGGTTTAGGATTAACCCACTGAGCCACCCAGGCGCCCCGGAACACAGGACTCTTAATATATCAGGGTCATGAGTTCAAGCCCCATGTAAGGCATGGAGCCTAGTTAAAAAAAAATTCAGGGATGCCTGGGTGGCTACATCAGTTAAGCATCCAACTCTTTTTTTTTTTTTTAAGATTTTATTTATTTGACAGAGGGAGATCACAAGTAGGCAGAGAGGCAGGCAGAGAGAGAGGTGGGGAAGCAGGCTCCCTGCTGAGCAGAGAGCCCGATGCGGGGCTCGATCCCAGGACCCTGGGATCATGACCTGAGCCGAAGGCAGAGGCTTAACCCACTGAGCCACCCAGGCGCCCCAGCATCCAACTCTTGATTTTGGTTCAGTCATGATCTTAGGGACATGAGATCAAGCTCTATATCGGGCTCTGTACTCAGTATAGGGTCTGCTTGGGATTCTCTCTCTCACTGCCCCTCCCCCTACTCACACTCTCTAAATAAACAAATAAAATAAAAAATAAAAAATAAATTTTACAAATTTATTTTTATATTCTTTTGTACCATTTGCCTTCTCTCATATGTTTTATATTTTTAGAAACACCGAGTGTCTTGGGAAATACCTTAAGAAGCTAGTATACCGGGGCGTCTGGCTGGCTCAGTGGGTTAAAGCCTCTGCCTTCGGCTCAGGTCATGATCTCGGGGTCCTGGGATAGAGCCCCGCCATCGGGCTCTCTGCTCAGTGGGGAGCCTGCTTCCCTCTCTCTCTCTGCCTGCCTCTCTGCCTACTTGTGATCTCTCTCTCTGTCAAATAAATAAATAAGAAAATTAAAAAAAAAAAAAGCTAGTATACCTCCTACTCACAGTCATCTCATAAAGTCAGCAAGAGTACCACAGTTCTCTACACTCCCCCAGCAGAGCTTACATTGAACAGTAAAGCAGGGATGGGTGTAAAACGCTCAATGTGGATCATGGACAGAACATCTGGGAGGTGGCCCTCACGGGAGCCCACGAAGAACAACCTAGAAAGATAGGAAGTGTGTCAGGATGATCCTTTCACTAGGCCATGTAGCCACACTCCTCACTTGGCAAACCAGGCTCAGAACTCCACAAAAACACAGGAGACAGTCTCTCAGAAGAGTATCCCATGTACTGTATGCATGCCCAACCCCCACCCTCACCCCTCAACTTTTACCCATAGATGTCTCCAACCTCCAACCATGGATACTTCCAGTGTTAACCAAGAATCTCCTACCTCTCTCTTGGCCATGAACACCCCTGAGCCCCTCAGCCGTGAAACCCACCATCACCCAGTGGATGCCTCACCTTGCCATCACTCACTGCCACCCCAATCCATTCCATCAGGGGTACCCCCACTCTACCACCTCACAGATTTCATACTTTACACAATGGCTTTTTAAAGAAGGGCAGCAAGCCTTCCGTGCTCTCTGTATATCTTACCTGAGCTCCTGATACAGGATAGGCCAGGACAAGCCTGGGCCTCAGAGACAACCCAGGCTTCCTCTCTGTCCCCAAAGAGCCCTACTGTTTGAGAAATAGAGCAAGAGAGAAAGGAACTACCATCCAGTGTAGACAGCATCATCATGGAGCATAAAGCACTTACTGGCCTGGGGGTGAGCTGAGGGAACAAGAAACTTCACAAGAGAGGACCACATCTGGGCTGGGAAGAACTGGAGTTTGCCAGAAAGTGAGCAGATGGGTGGAAAACAGCGTAGGCAATGGCAAAAGAGGCGTGAAGGAGTGAAAGAGGGTGACCTCCTTGAGGTTGGTACTAGAATGCCTACAGTCCCGGGTTAAGGTGTGTGAGGAAACAGCTGAGAAGACCCTGCAGCTGAGGCCATGCTGTGGAGTCTGAACAAACAATGAGAGTCTGCTATGGCTCTGAAGTAAAGGCTTGACAGCATTTGACAGAGACTCTGGTGGCATCATGGAGGCCAACTAAAGCAGGGAGAGACTAGAGGACAGGGAGGAGGCCAGATAAGAAAGTAATCTGTGGGGTGCCTGGGTGGCATAGTCAGTTAAGCCTCCCAACTCCTGATCTGCGCTCAGGTCATGATCTCAGAGTCAGAGGCTCCAGCCCCATGTCATACTTCGTGCTCAGCACAGAGTCTCCTTGGGACTCTAGCCTTCTGCCCCTCCCCCTACCTCTCAAATAAATAAATCTAAAAAAAAGGTTATCTGTGATAACTGTCCCATAAGAGAGGAGGCCTGAATGAGGGTAGACACCCTGGCTGAAGACAAAACAAGACAGATGTGGTCACCTCAATCAAATCTGGTGATCCTTTGCATATGCATGTGTATATATGTGTGTGTGTGCGCATTTATGTACATGTTGGAGCTGGGAGAAGAGGGTGAACACCAAGGGAAAAATACAGAGGCCAAGCAAGGAGAACTGATAGCACACAGCATCACAGCTAAAGACAAAGCACAAGTGGAGGGCACTGAGCCAACCAGATGGAGCCACAAGAGTTGATGAGAGCATCTGGAAAGGTCACAGGGCAAGATGGTAGGAGTTGGCCCACACGGGTTAATAATCTGTACTGGGCAGAGAAGAAATACTGTAGAGGGGATGCTGGAAGGGGACCGTGTGCAGGTGCAACAAACGTGTCTAATATAAAGCCAGAGATAACTACATAGGTAATAAAGAAAAAGTGAGACGTTAACAAACAATTGTGCATTACCTCTACATCACCGTAGTCCCCTTACGTGCTGGTCCAGACTCTTACTCTCAGAATCCCCTATCCCCACTCCCACCCTGTCAATGCCACAATAGAGCTGAGTGAGGTTAAAAGGCACCTATCCTGCAAGTATTTTAAGAAGATTGACAGAGCCAGCTGGAATGTCTTGGGAATCAATAAGGGTAAGTCTATGGGAAACACCATCTTTGGGTGCAGTAACTTATAAAGAGTCACATCCAGGGGCACCTGGGTGGCTCAGTGGGTTGAGCCTCTGCCTTTGGCTCCGGTTGTGATCTCAGGGTCCTGGGATCGAGCCCCACATCGGGCTCTCCGTTCAACGGGGAGCCAGCTTCCCTATCTCTCTCTCTGCCTGCCTCTCTGCCTACTTGTGGTCTCTCTCCCTGTCAAATAAGTAAATACAATCTTTAAAAAAAAAAAAAGAGTCACATCAAGTGCAACCTTAGCCGTACCAGGTTGAAGTAAGGGAAGATGACACCACACTGTTTTCCAAGACTTTGATCTATTACTCTGGTTACCCTAGGGAGGCCCCAAATACATGGACTGTGGTGTCAACACTTGATCTTAGCCAAAAGGCCGAGAAGCGATGGACTGTGGTGTCAAAACCAGTAAGAAGAATAAATAGGACAAAAATTATTTCTTTTATTCATCCTCTTACCTGTTCATGTAGAAAATTTTTATTGAATGCCTACTACACTCCCAGCCCTAGGGACAGCAACATTTATATGGTGAGTGAAAGAGAAATCAGGAAAGAAGCCTTTCTCTCAAATATCAGAGTGTCACAAAGTCACAGGAATAGTTTCAGAAGTAGAGGGCCATAAGCATCACTTGCTTCAGGGGTCCAATAGGATAAGGACTAAAAGGCTAAGAAGGAGATCTTAGGTCCACTTAATAAGAGTATTTTTTAGGTAGTAGAAGTCAAAGTATAATGGCTAGAAAAATGAGTGACAGTCAAAATGTAGACCATTCCCTCCAGAAGTGTGTCCAGTAGGGAGGGAGATGAGAAAGCTGTTTTGTGACTTCACTAAGCGGAGATGAGAGAAGCTGGTGCAGAGTGGGCTCCTACTGAACATCCACCAAAGAGAAGAGCCAAGTGATGAAGCAAAGTGCTAAGAGGGGGTAGTGCTGGGGCCCCGAAACCAGGTAGCACTGTCAGCCTGGAAAAGCAGAACTGCTCCTTTCTCTGAAACAACAGGAAGGACAAATGTTCTTATAGATAAGTCTCTACACAGAGAGGAGAACAGAGCCTACCTGTCAGCTTCAGTGATTTCTGTGAAGTGAGGGGCAGAGTCACCCGGTACCAATACCTGGTCCACAACAAGTGATCACTGATATTCTTATCTACACCAAGCTAAAGCTTTGCTCCCCTCTACCTCTAACCAATCTGTCCTCACCTCAGATGGAACTGTGAGCTTCAAGCATACAGATGTCTGCACAAAGGCCAGCATATGCACGCACACAAGTACACACACACACACACACACACACACCCCTGTACATCCAAGAGAAAGAAGGGAAAGAAGGGCTCTTACAGGCTCACCTAGAGTCTCAGAAGATTAACCACTGCAGTCCGTTATTGGTAAAGCAGAAACACATTACCTTGATGAAGCAAAGATAGATGCATTGAGGCCCCCAAAGCAGGATAGGGCAACAGCAATGGGGATGGTCCAGCTGAACAAGCCAAATGTCTGGTCAGCAAATGTCTGGGGACAGAGCACAGAAGTCACTCAGCACAGGACAGGGTTTCGTAAGCGTCCTGTATAAACACCGTCACTACCGAGCGGCCCGCCCTCTGGCCTAGACCCGTCATCTCACCCTGCAGAGCTGGAGGGGCTTCAGAAGGAGATTGAGCCACTCAGTATCATAAGAGGACAAGCAAATGGAGACTCACCACAGCCACAGCATCACTGTCAAGGACATCTGAGATGCTCAGCACTGTGTAATAGGCCACGTTGGTTAGTATATAGATGAGCGTCACAATTGGCATAGAAATCCCAATGGCCAGGGGCAAATTTCTGTCAGGAGAAGTGAGATAGGACTACCTAGAATCAACTCTCCTTGGAGTCAAGGTTCACCCAGAGATTTTTCTTTAATAGTTCCCTGGCTCTAAGTCTTTGAGGCAGGCTCCTCTTTCCCACATGGTCAGGGGGGGTATGAATCCCATGCTCCTGTCTGCTGAGAAACGGAGAGAGAGAGACCGGCGCTTCTCTGTGAAGATAGCTGGGGCTCAATATTTGATCCTTGCCACAACAGGATCAATCGGTCCCACGGAAAAAGGAGCAGTGTCCTCCAGGGACTGGAGGCCAGGCTGGGAGGCTGACGGCCCAGAATAAGCTTCCAGCTCCCCAGGCTTCAGTGTCAGCACCAGAGTATGAGGTTCTAACACCTTAGCCCCAGCCGGGTCAGCTACTGCCCACTGGAGGATCTCTCCTTGAGCAAAACCTTGCGGATCCTCCAGTGTAAACCCAGGGGTGAAAAGGCTTTCCCACCTTCCCTCATCCTCAACCTAGCCCCTAATCTCTCTGAGCTAGAGAAGGAGGAGTAGGGAGAAGAAGGGATGAGAGAAAGAGAACGGGGAGGGAAGAGAGCAAGTATGCCCACTATATCAGCAGGAGTTCCAGCCAAGTTGGGGAGTGAGAGTGTGATCCCACCGTTACCTTTCTGGGTTTTTGATTTCTTCTGTTACAAAATTAAGGGTGTCCCAACCTGAGTATGAGAAGAGGGCAGAGTAGAGGGCGAGAGAGAGGTCTCCCATGTCCCAGGAGGAACCCTCAAAGGCGTCCTGAAAGTGCTCAGAGTGTCCTGTGGGGGCAAAGGCAGGTAGGGGAAGGGGTTCAGTGGGAAGGAAGAGGAAGAAGAAGGAGAGGAGAGTTAGAAGGTATGAGCAGAAGAGAAAGAACAGGGAGAGGCAGTAAGAAAGAGGAAGTGAAGATGGGGAAAAAGAGAAGAGGGTCAAGAAAAGAAGGGAAAAGCAAGCAGACAGAGGGAAGAAAAAAAAACATAATTTAATATTCAAAGAACAACCACCAGCTCTCCCTGTACTTTATCACCGCACCCATTCCCTCAAGAAACTGCATATTCCTCTAGCACAACTACGCAATCGCAGAAAAACAAAGACATTCCTGGCTGCCTTCTGAAATAACACCTTTTCCAGAAAAGCTCTAATGTATTTCCAAGTGACCTCACAGTAGGCCAGAGCTCTTCTTCCTATTTTTAGAAAGAACCCTGTTTCACATAAAGGAGGCACTTCTAATTAATAATTAGGCCTTCCTGTGGAACTGTCTGTTGTGGCCAAAACCACTACACAATTTGGTCACATAGTTTTCTCGTTCTCAAAAGAGAACTCTGTTGCTCTACTTGTAGGGGCTACAGTTGCCTGTGGCAGGAAATCACAGGCTATGTAAGAACTGGGGTCCTCACTATGCCTTGGGTAGGCCTAAGCCACTTCCACTCTTCGAGAGCCAACCTAGGCACCTGTCATTCTCCTTAAAGGCCTCTGGAGACCACACATTTGAAAGCCAAGGGAGTAGCACCTGCCTGCCCAGGAGAGAGACCTTCTGGACACCCTGGAGGTTTTTAACAAGATCCAGACTTATAAGGAAGCTTGCCATTACCCCCTGCAAAAAGTAGAACTGTTCCTTCAATGTGTCAAAAAGGGCTGGGTAGGCAGCAAGAGAAGGGAAAATAGAGGTTTTCGTGTCCCGGGTGTGTCAGTCATCATACATAGCAATGGTTTTCTAAGGCACAGATCTTGATAAGAGGATAACTCAGCTACCCTCTTTGACCCCAAGATGATCTTGAGACTCAAGAACACTGAGGCGACTGGCTGTACTAACTTGGCACAGCCGAGGTACTGGACCAGCTTCCAAGGCACTTAAAAACAGAGCTTTCTGAACTCCAAAACCATTTTGTGTTTAATCCAATGGATCTGAGTTGGGCGGGGGGTGGGGGGGGGTTGGGGGCAGTGAGGTGTCTCAGCTCTCCCTGGTAAATGTAAACAAAGCTGAGTTTAGAGACAGACAATCTAGAGAGCAACTGAGATCTCCCTGGCCAAAGATACCTCAAGACTTTCCTAAGAGCTCAGAAGACCTTGTCTACCCTCATTGCCAGTCTACTCTGATTCAGGAATGAAAAGCTTTCTAAAGCCAACATGCAGGAAAGCCAGTGCCAACTTCATACTATTTTAATATTTTGCTGAGAGCTGACTTTAAGACTGAATGTTAAATAAAAGCAAACCCAGATGAAGAATAAAGGCTACAAAATAACTACTCATTTCTATACTCCATCTAACCCCACACACACACACATACCTTCCCACTCCTCTCAAGGACAGCCAGGTCTTTCTACTCACTGCCTGGCAGTCATAATCCAAAAACAGGGCCAAGCAGGGCTCTATCCCCATCAGTTACATTTATGACCCAATTACACAAGATCCAGGTTTCAAAAACTCCTGGGCTCCCAGCTGCCTTCTTGCAATGTTCCTAGCCTCCACAAAGGGAAAGCAGCCCTGAGGGAGAAACTGACTCATGTTCAGTTGGCCAAGCCAGCCTGGCCTAAGAAGCCCAGGAACAGATGTCTTACTCTCACTGACAGTCTACAATAAACACAGAAAGAGCTTATCAGTAAAGCCAAGATTCCCCATGTCCTCCTTACGAAATCTAGGCAAACTCCCAGAGTCATCCACCCTCCTTCCCAGCCCAGGCCCATCTTACCCTGGCACAGTTTAACGAGGCCCATGATAATGATGGCAATGAGTGCTAGGACCTTGGCATAAGTGAACGTGTCCTGAACACGTGTGCCCCACTTGACATAAGCACAGTTCACAAATGTCAGCAGGCCTAGAAGAAAAAAACGTAATATCACTGGCAGGCTGGAGCTGAGGCCACAGTGATCCAATCTCTTCTTATAGAGAGCATCGCTTCTGTCCCTGCCTAAACCAAAGGGGCCAATGGATCAATCAGAACCAGAAGAACAGGCAATAGAGAGGCATCCACAATCTTCCCATCACTGGTGACAAAATACAAAAGCATGCATTAACACGTACACATAAATTCTGACACCCAGAACAATTTTTTGGGAAAAGCCCCCAAGCCCAGGAATGATGGACTTCACCCATTTTTTCCCGCTCAAACTCCCAAGGTTCCAAACCATCCAAGGCACAAAATATTTCCATGGCCACAAGAGAGGCCCATCAATTGAATGCACGTGGCAAGTCACCTAGGAATTACAGAGATAATGTTTTGTATATAAATACATGACATGGGGCACCTGGGTGGCTCAATGGGTTAAGCCTCTGCCTTCGGCTCAGGTCATGATCTCAGGGTCCTGGGATCGAGCCCCATATCGGGCTCTCTGCTCGGCAGGGAGCCTGCTCCCCCCTCCCCCGCCTGCCTCTCTATCTACTTGTGACCTCTCTCTGTCAAATAAATAAATAAAACCTTTAAAAAAAATACATGACGGTTTCATACACATCCTCTCAATTAATTCCCATAACCCAAAAATATACACATTCTTACTCTTGTTTTATAATGAGGAAACTGTGGCTGAGGGAGGCCAACCATCATTCCTTAGCTTATAAGGTCCTCCTCCAAATCCCCCTCCATTTCTATCCAAACCTCCCAATTCTCAGTGAGATCCATGGAGAAGCAAGCTTACTTGGGTATTCCCCAGGCTCCTGCCTACACTGCTGGCTTTATGTCCAGTTCCTTGCGGACCACAGTGATATCTGGGCCCTGTGCTGAGGGTCCCAGACCCTTACCCCTGCTAAACAGGGACTGCTTTGGCCCACCAGGAGGACACAAGAACAGAATACAAGGGGCTCCACAATGACACTGCAAGTACTGCCCTAAGCCTCCAAAAAAACAGAACTTTTTTTTAAAAGATTTATTTATTTATTTATTTATTTATTTATTTGACAGACAGAGATCACAAATAGGCAGAGAGGCAGGCAGAGAGAGAGGGGAAGGGAAGCAGGCTCCCCACCGAGCAGAGATCCCAATGTGGGACTCAATCTCAGGACCCTGAGATCATGACCCAAGCCGAAGGCAGAGGCTTTAACTCAGTGAGCCACCCAGGTGCCCCAAAACAAAACTTTTATATGAACCTCAAACATTATTACAGAATCTTTTGGGCTTATCCTTCAAGCCACCTCTGTCTACTCCTACCCATTTTGCACTCTCTCTTCAGCCAGAGACTGTATCCTTACTGATGCCGTATATACACTTAAAAGAAATGTCCTTTACTCCTCATGCTGCCACAGCCAACAGTGACTCCTACTTTCAAGGTCTAGTTCAGTCACCACTTCCTCTGTAAAACCTTCCCCAAATATACCAGCCAGCCCCTCACTGAGCTCTCTCCCCCTGAACCCTACAGACTCCCACTTCACAGCACAGGTTAGTATCTATGCTATACTCATGTGGACACCTGTCTCAAGAAGGTCCTCCCTTGGGCATTTGTGTGGTGCTTCCCCAAGAAGACCACAGTTATGGGGCCGGGGGTGGGGGGTGGGGGCGCAGACAGACATAAGCATATTGTTTTACTAAGCTTACTGCCAAGCAAAGAGGGGAAATGATGAACCCTGGTTGGAATCAAGAGGGTGATGACTTTCACTTAACCACAAATTCCCTAGAGCAAGACAACTGTCAGAAAGTTGACATTCCTCTACTCAAATGGGAGGAGAGCCTAGAGCCTGTAGAAATAAACATGGTGCCTAAACAGGCTCCATGGTACTTTAAGAGCTTTCACTCACTGGGAAGCCCGGTGGCTCAGTTGGTTAAGCTTCTGCCTTCGGCTCAGGTCATGATGCCAGAGTCCTGGGATTGAGCCCCGCGTCAGGCTCCTTGCTCCAGTGGGGAGCCTGCTTCTCCCTGTGCCTGCTGCTCCCCCTGCTTGTGTTCCCTCTCTCTTTCTTTCTCTCTCTCTCTGTCAAATAAATAAATAAAAGTTTGAAGATATTTCACTCAGTAGTACTCTGGCAAATGACACAGGTGCTCACTTGTCAGTCAGGAGTGGGAGAATAGTCAAATGGGAGGGAAGGCCAAAGGAATACACGCTGCTGCCCTGCTAATCAGAGCTCGCTGTGTGGAGCTAAGCCTACATCAGCTAGCATAAGGATTACTTAGTTAACAGCCACAGTAATCCACACACTCCAGTGCAATACAGTAAGCATATTTTGAGGTAACCTCCAGGCCCCTGCTCCCGCTCACCTATCATGGCTGATCACCCAAACTAAGCCCATTCAACTGCCTTTCCCAGGAACAAAGACTGGGGTACCAAGAGACTGAATCTATCAAACGGTAGCAGAGTTGGGAGATACAGCAAGTCAAAGTCACTTTCAGGCCCTTGTAATAGGGGAACAAAAACCACAAGAAAACAGAGGAAGGAAGCAGGACTATGAAAAGCAGCAGAAGTGAGAGGGTGTACAACTTGTGAGAAAAAGACTAACAGAGAAAGACAGAGAAATACATCGAAGACAGAGGTGGAGAGACGAGACACAGAGATAAAGATAGAGAAGGGACAAAAAGAAAGGGAGACAAAAAGATGGACACACACATGAAGAGATTATTTCACAATGCCCTGGCCCGACTCACTGTGCCTCTGCCTTGTAGCAACAAGATGGGGGAGAGAAGCAGACAGAATCCTCAGCCCCACTGGCAGGCACTCCCTCTCACTTCTACTCTTTCTCCTTCCCTCCATCCTGCTACAGATTTCCTCCTGGCTTGCTCCTCTTGGCACAGGAGTAAATACTGCACACAGTGGCAATTCCATGATTCTGCCAATACGTAAAAGAAGGCGGCACCTCATGGAAGTCCCTGCAGAGCCCATTCTGAATGACAGTTGGAAAAATACAAAAGAGCCTGTCACAGTGGTTGCCTCTGGGGAAGAAGACCAAAGCTCTGGAGAGGGAGAGAGACTTTTTCCACTGTATACTATTTTATACTCTGAATTATTTACCATGCACATATGCTTCTTCCTCAGTAAAAATTAAACTGCTTAATCTAAAGCAATGTGCAGCCAGGGAGCAAGGCCAGGAGTAGGGTGAGGTGAGGAGGTCACCTGGCACACAAAGTTTAAGGAAACACTCACTTTCAGGACCACTTGGAGAAACTGAGAGTGAGTGTATCCTTAAATGCTGCCCCAGGAGTCTTGCTTGCTTCATTTACTCTCAGCTCTGCCAGAGAACAGAGAGCTCCAAAAACAGTCTACCAGCAGAAGCCAAGTCCCCTGGATGTTTTCCTGATTCTAACCAAGAAACATTTCACCATCTGATCCCCACCCCTCCAAACCTCCTCAAATTCCATCGCCATCCAGGACCACAGATTCTATCAGAGCTCAAGCACAAGGCTGGGCCTGAAGGCCACGTGCTCAGATAAAACTACCATACTACAACATCCAAGCCTTCCCTCCCCTCTTGATCTCATTTCCTTGCGGGGAAGTCTGCAACACTGCACCACTGAGTGGGAGGGAGGGAGGTCTCCTGTGAGGGTCTTCAAGTTCTGGGGGCATGATGCTAGGAAAGGAGTCCTCACATAGCAAATCCACACCCAACCCCAAAGCAGAAACAAATCTGCAAAGTCTCTCTGTGGCAAAAACTGCTAGTTATCTTTTAATATCTGTTCCTCCATTTTTCCTTAGTAATACAAATTTTAGCTAGAGTGTGGGCTACCTAAATTAAAACTGACATTTACCAGCCTCTCTTGCAGGCAGGTATGACCAAGTGACTAAGTTCTTGCCCCAGGGAGGTAAGCAAAGTTTCATACAAATAAGACCTCAGGAAGTCTCTTTGAAGGGCGGAGCATGCCTTTCTTTGTTCTTCCTGTCAGCTACAGTGCAGACTTGACAGCTAGAGCTTGAGTAGCCACCTTGGACCACCAGCTAGAAGTCACGGGCTGAGGACGGCACAGCAGTAAGGCAGAAGGAAGCAACCAGGCTCCCTGAAAAATGATGAAGTCACCCTACCAGCTCCGTACTGTCTACCTTTAATATGTGAGAGAAACAAACTTCAACATATTTGAGCCATGCTGCTTTCAGTTTTCAGGTGTTTGAAACCCAAATTAATCCTGGATAATATACATGCCCTAAGACCAAACTGTGCCTCTCGTATCCTCTTTCTGATGAGGAGATCACTTGGCAATCCACAGTGATAGTGACAGTTATGCTGACAGTCAAGGCTCCCTTTCGCCACAGCAACAGGAAGAAACCCTTCCAATTCCTCCCACAAACAAGCTGGGTGTTACTAAGGGGAACTTAAGGACACAGGAATGCAATCCTTAAAAACAGCAACAAGGTGGGAGAAGAAAAAACGCTGGAGAGAGACCATCTACAAGTATATTAGGAGCAAAATGTTCTACAACAGTCCAGGAGAGGTAAATCCTTCTGAATGGAAATCCTGGAATCTGGAGCTCCCTCTTGGGATACACATGAGTACGTCAGGTATACACCTCTTTAAGAATCCTCCTTGTTTTTAATTATACAAATATACACATTTAGTCTTATTATCAAACCATTTAAGCTCTGTACAAGGGTAGACTCCAGGGTCTTTGAGACTATGGTAAAAAAGACCCAGTCCTTCTGAGTCATGTCACCTTCAGAACATGAGAGCTGTCTATGCAGAGCAACAACTGACAAAGTAGAGAAGCATACCCTTCCTTCTCAGAACCCTGCCCAGGCCTGAGTACAAGACGGCAAGAGACAACAGAAAGCTATTCAGGCATTACACAGTGTTTCTTCACTCCAGTCTCCCCTTTAGGATTCTCCTTCCCCTGTCTCGTCCTGTTCCTGCTCCTCTCCACTGCCAGCCTTCCCAAACAAACCCTGGGGGTTGAGGGAGGTGGCGTCTCAGCAGTAAGCAAGGCTCTGCTTTGATGCCAGTGTCAGTGCTGAGTGACTTCTATGTTGAAATCTTCACAGCAAATATTCTCGAATGATGTGTGTGAGCCTACACAACAGGCAGAATCCCACAAAGATAAATGGACTAAGAAAAATTGCCCTTCCACAATCAAATCAAGTACTGTTGGGCACCTGAGTTACCAATAATACTGCTGGTCACCTGGTCAGAGAAGGGACCTATGGACCTCAAGAACTGCCATTTTCCCCTACCGTTCCGTCAGTAAGGGCCTCCAAGCACGCTCAGTCCAGTCAGCAGCCTGAGGCCCCACCCACCACAGAAGATTCCAAGCTCCCAGAACACAGATGAATGGAACGCCCTGTTAGGATAGTTTCTCAACTTCAGCACTGTTGACATTTGGGGAGAGTAAGTCTTAGTTGTGAGAGGCTGTCCTGTACTTTATAAGATGCTCAATAGTACCCCTGGCTTCTACCCACTAGATGCCAGTAGCACCCCTTCCAAGGAGGTGTGACAATCAAAAATGTCTCCAGACCTTGCCAAATGTTGTGGGGGGGTGGTGGCAAACTCACCTCTGGTTGAAAACCACTGTTCTAGGATAATGAAGAGCTAAGATAACCTGAAATTCAAAAAAGTTGCTAAGATCTGTCTGCCAGTATAACCTGGGAATAGGGTCGGGGGGCTGCTGGAAAGCCAGGATGTGAAAGAGAGATGCCTTCAAGGGCCAAGAAGGTAATGCAACTGAGCAAAGGCAAGAATGTCTGGATATAGGAGCGCCTGGGTGGCTCAGTCAGTTAAGCGTCTGCCTTCAGCTCATGTCACTGGGGTCCTGGATCAAGGCCCGCATTGGGCTCCTTGCTCAGCAGGGAACACGCTTCTCCCTCTGCCCGCCACTGCCCCTCCTTGTGTACTCTCTCTCTCTCTGACAAATAAATAAATAAAATCTTAAAAAAAAATAATGTCTGGGTATAAAATAAGAGGGAGTGGAGGGCTGTAGTAGACTGAAGAGTGTGTGCTCCTTTGAAGGGAACAACCAGGAGCACCTGGGTGGCTCAGCTGGTTCACCATCTGCCTTTGGCTCTGCTCAGGTCATGATCTTGGTGTTCTGGGATCAGGCCCAGTCAGGCTCCCTGCTTCTCCTTCTCCCCCTGCTCCTCCCCCTAACCATGCTCTCTTTCTCTCTCTGTCAAATAAATAAAATCTTAAAAACTTAAAAAATAAATAAAGGGAGCAACCATTACACAAAGGCAGCTAATTGTGTCAGGAAGGAATCTGGGCCCAAGGTTGCCAGAACTTTTGATTTTTCAACAGAAAAGTCCTGGTTTTCAAACATTGGCAAGTAATTCAAATTTGCTTACAACACTAGGCCAAACAAATATATCTGTGGATCAAGTTTGGCCCGTAGACCACCAGCTTGCAGCTCTGACCTGCAGTTGTTGTATGGAGAATGTCTGGGCCCTTCCTTCTAGAATTAAACTTTGATTATCTAGCTTGCATGGCTATAATTTCTGTAGACAGTCTTCCAAAAAACAACCTGGACTCTTCTTAATTTCAAGACTAACTCAATTCTCCTATCTTACCTAAATTTCTCAGTGGATTCAGCGCAGATTTTGTGGTTTTTTACCCCTAATTATGACCTAACTGGTTTCTTCCAATTTTGTCTCTTAAGACCACTGCCATCCCTGCCCAAAGAGACTCCCTTCAGCACATGATGCATCAGCCCGATTCTTCACCCTAACTTATAAGAAGAAAAATAAGCTGAACCCTAAAGTCTTGTCAGTTAGGACAGGACATGTTTTTTGTTGTTGCTGTTTTGCATTTAAAGATTTTATTTGTTTCTTTGACAGAAAGAGAGATCACAAGTAGGCAGAGAGAGGGGGGGAAGCAGGCTCCCTGCTGAGCAGAGAGCCTGATTCGGGGCTGGATCCCAGGACCCTGAGATCAGGACCTGAGCCAAAGGGAGAGGCTTAACCCACTGAGCCACCCAGGCGCCCCAGGACAGGACATGGTTTTATGATTTAAGCCTATATCTGACAAGTTCCTACCTGCAGGCATGCATTATGGAAAAGCCTGGGCTCTGGGATAGGGGCTTGAAGGAAGTGTATTAAAGTACACTTGAATGAAAGAAGTTACAGATACACCATGACTGCACTTCTAAGAGGTGAGGTCTCCCCTCCAATCAAAAGAACAGTTCTAGCCCCCCCCCCCAAAAAAAAGCAGTTCCTGGTATGGGAATGGGCTTCATAAGGACAAAAGAACAAACACAATAGAGAAAATCATAAAGGAAAAAAGATTTCCCAAATAAAAATCTTCTGTACATGGGACACCTGGGTGGCTCAGTTGGTTAAGCAGCTGCCTTCGGCTCGGGTCATGATCCCAGCGTCCTGGGATCGAGTCCCATATCGGGCTCTCTGCTCGGCGGGGAGCCTGCTTCTCCCTCTGCCTCCGCTCACTCTCTCTCTCTCTCTCTCACCAATAAATAAATAAAATCTTTAAAAAAAAAAAAATCTCTGTACAGGGGCACCTGGGTGGCTCAGTGGGTTAAGCCTCTGCCTTCGGCTCAGGTCATGATCTCGGGGTCCTGGGATCGAGCCCCGCATCAGGCTCTCTCCGCTCAGCAGGGAGCCTGCTTCCCCCACTCTCTGCCTAATTGTGATCTCTCTCTCTGCCAAATAAATAAATACAACCTTTAAAAAAAAAATCTTCCGTACATGAAAATTATATATAGAGATGTCCTTTGACTTCGTTATCTTTGGAATTCACCCTAAGGCCATCACGAGACCAACACACAGGCACTCTTAAGTGCTTAGGTAAAAAGCACACCCTCACAAAACCTTCTAGAAGAAAACTGGGTAACACATGAAGAATCTTAAAACAATTTATTTCTTCAGACACAGGTATTTCTCCTGTGTAATTAATTCTATCCTACAGAAAAAAGGTGCAGAAACTCTGAATCTTTATATACAAATATACTCCCACAGTAATATTGTTTATAATAATAATACAGAGCATTTATTCTATGCCAGACACAGAGAAGTACTGTATATGTATTGATTCATTTATGCCTCATGACAATCAGGCTGCTTCCTGCTTCCTGCTGAGCAGGAAGCCTGCTTCTCCTTCCCACTCCCCCTGTTTGTGTTCCCTCTTTTGCTGTGTCTCTCTCTGTCAAATAAATAAATAACATCTTTTTAAAAAAATGTATAAAAAACGAGATAAGCACAGAAAAAAAATATTAGAAGGTATTTCACACAATTAGTAGCAATAGTTCTCTAGGAGTTAAAACTATGGGTGGAGATGCCTGGGTGGCTCAGTTGGTTAAGCATCTGCCTTCAGCTCAGGTCATGATCCCAGCATCTTGGGACTGAGTCCCACATGGGGCTCCTTGCTCACTGGGGAGCCTGCTTCTCCCTCTGCCTGCTGCTCCTGCTGCTTGTGCTCTCTCTCTCCCTCTCTGACAAATAAATAAATAAAAATCTTTTAAAAATAAAAAATAGGGGTGCCTGGGTGGCTCAGTGAGTTAAAGCCTCTGCCTTCAGCTCAGGTCATGATCCCAGGGTCCTGGGATCGAGCCCCACATCTGGCTCTCTGCTCTGCAGGAGCCTGCTTCCTCCTCTCTCTCTGCCTGCCTCTCTGCCTACTTGTGATCTCTGTCCAATAAATAAATAAAATATTTAAAAAATAATAAAAATAAAAATAAAATAATAAAAAATTAATTATGGGTGATTTTTCTTTTCTCTATTTTTTTGTGTTTTCAAAGTGCTTATAATGTCTATGTATTACCTTTAAATAATAGTAATAATAATAAAAAGACACTACTTTAAAAAATGTTTCTTTGAAAAACATTCCAAAAAACATGATATACTAAACTTAAAAAGCAGAATATAAAGTTATATGCAAAGTATGATGCCAGTTCTATAAAAGAATGAAATGAAGACATGATTTAATTATTAAGGGTGTTCATCTTTTGGTGGTACATTATGGGTGATTTGAGGATAAGTTCATCTCCCTAATGAACACATTTCATAATCAGAAAGTTCTTCTTTTTTTAGAAAACTCAGGCCAGAGTTCCCCTGGCCAGACCCTAACACACATACAGCTGAGTACCCACCTTCCCCCCTCCTGGGGCTACATGTTGAGGGGTTCCCTTTAACATTTGTCTTTAACAAATTCCTTAAAGTCAGGAACCACAGTGTACCGTACAATCCTTTTTTGCTAACTCCAAGGTACTCTCAGTCTATTTTTAACACTGTGGATAAACTACATATACTGCCAAAGCTTTTGCAAGCAGAGATATGGAAAGAACAGAGTATAATTAAGTGCTCCTGGCAGCACAGAGCTAAGGAACACAGGGAATTCTGCGCCACTTCTCAGCTAAAACACTAGCCCTACAAGACTGGGTAAATTCACAGCAATCTTCTCTCCTTTTCAGCGATTTCACACAGAATCCCTCCTGACCAGTTCATGAGGGAAAAAGGAAAATAAAGAGGGATCAACTGGGATCTCTTGGGTTCTGACCTCAGAAACCCAAATATAGGGCACCTGGGAAGCTCAGCTGGTTAAGTGTCTGTCTTTGGTTCAGGTCATGATCCTGGGGTTCCTGGATTGAGTGCCACATCAGGCTTCCTGCTCAGCGGAGAGTCGGTTTCTCTCTTTAGGCTTCCCCCGTTCATGATCTCCTTCCTTCTCTCTCTCCCTGTCTCTCTTGCACTCTCTTCCAAATAAATAAATAAAATCTTTTTAAAACAAAGAAAACTCAAACACCAGTGAGAAAAAGCCAATTTGGTGTGGTGCCTGCTGCTTAGAATGGGCTGCAAAGAGTGGCAGTGGCAGGAAACAGTGGTCCTGTAGGCTGAGGGATAACACCTTGGGACCCCAACAGTCTAAAGAAGCCTCTTTCCTCAGACTCTAAACTGGTTTAAAATAAAAAGCTGGGAAGTAAAGTAACTTATTTTTGAGAAACAGGATAAAGTCCTCAGCACTGATGGGTTTTTCTGGGTTAAGTTACAACTAGTGATGTTGACTCCAATCAAAACATCTGATAAGGGGCACCTGGGTGGCTCAGTGGGTTAAAGCCTCTGCCTTCGGCTCAGGTCATGATCCCAGGGTCCTGGGATCGAGCCCCACATCGGGCTCTCTGCTCAGCAGGGAGCCTGCTTCCTCCTCTCTCTCTCTGCCTCTCTGCCTGCTTGTAATCTCTGTCTGTCAAATAAATAAATAAAATCTTTAAAAAAAAAAAACATCTGATAAGATAAAAGTAAGACATGCACCAACCTGTCACATAGACAGGGGAACAAAACTCTGGAAGAGTCAAGAGTAGAAGGAATGTGAAGCCCCAAGAGTCATAAAAAGACTCAAACTTCTCTCATCCCTAAACTTTACCCTTACTTATCTCTCAGGGTTAAATGACTTTGGTGAAATTACTTCTTCAAAAGGTAAGATGTGAACACCTAAGTGGCTCAGTCAGTTAAGCATCTGCCTTCGGCTCAGGTCATGATCCTAGGGTCCTGGGACTGAGTCCCACACTGGCCCCCTGCTCAGCAGGGAATCTGCCTCTCCCTCTTCCTGTCCCCCTCCCACCATGCTCCTGCTCAGTTTCTCTCTCTTAAATAAATAAAATCTTTAAAAAGAAAAAAAGAGACAAAAGGTAAGATGCCTTTCTTCCCCCTCCCCCCAAAAGCAAAATACGGTGTTCAAGTATCAGGTATCACTACCATTATCAAAGGAACCCACACCCTCAAACATACTCCCCCACTAAACCCCAGACTTACATATGCAAGCAGCAGCAAGGAGACGACAGGCCAGGTACGGGGGATCACAGGTAGGGAACGAGGGCTGGATGATGTAGTTGGCGAAGGTGATGGCAATGATGGCCTGACTGGTGGGCTCAACAATTAGCAAGGAGGCCCACAGGCGGATAAAGGCAATGAAGCCCCCAAAGGCCTCTAGAATATAAGCATAGCTGGCCCCAGACTTCGTGATGGTGGTCCCCAGCTCTGCATAGCAAAGGGCACCAACAACAGAGAAAAGCCCACCAATGGCCCATACGACCAATGACAACCCATAGGAGGCAGTGTATACCAGCACGCCCTTGGGTGAGACAAAGATTCCTGAGCCAATCATGTTGCCCACCACCAAGCTGACCCCATTCAACAGCGAGATCTCCTTCTTTAGCTGCATAGTTTCTGCAGTCTGTTGAGGCTTCATGGTGACATCTTCCCTGGGCTGGCTGGCCTCTGGAATGATATGGTAGGCTGGTGGGGGGCTCTCCAGTTCCCTGGCTTCCATGGCAAATGTTTCCTTCACACTTGTGTTTACTGTGGCCTGGCAAAGAATATCAAAGAATATATGTATGTTAGTTTAGGGCAGAAGTTGGTGAGTCTCTGGTTTAGACTGGCAAAGCCAACCTCTTATATACGAACAGCATGCCTTACACACAGACTTAAATATAATAAGGTTGTATCTGTTTCCACCACAGGACACAGAGAAATAAATGGAGGTAGGCAGATAACTAGCGCTCCCAAGAGATAACTGTAAGAGCTCAGCTGATGGCAGCTTCCAACAACAGAGAGTTGGAAGTTGGAAGTTGGCTTAACACAGAGGGTAGGCTGGCATTAGGTTTATCCATAGCATGGATTCTCCCTGAGGTGTACTTTTGGTCTGGCTGTCCCATTTTATTTATTTATTTATTTATAGATTTTATTTATTTATTTGATAGAGATCACAAGTAGGCAGAGAGGCGGGGGGGGGGGGAGCAGGCCCCCCACCGAGCAGAGAGCCTGATGCGGCACTCGATCACAGGACCCTGAGATCATGACCTGAGCCAAAGACAGAGGCTTAACCCTCTGAGCCACCCAGGTGCCCAATGGTCTTACCATTTTAGGACCTATAAACCTGTCCTGCAAAGACCAGACTCTCACTACCAGGTTCACAGACCTAGCCAGCCTGATAGATCTCTCACTGCCCATACCCACTCACCTCCTCCAAACATAAACAGGAACTTCTGCAGTATCCAGCAACATGTGGACAAGTCTGTAACTACTCTCAGGCCGGCAAAGAACAGGAACAGGTGGCAAGAAAGCCTAGGAAGATGCTAAGACCAGAGCCGATGCAAAGACTAGAACAAGCAAAGGACCTTCATGAAAATACACACCTGTGTGTTGCTGTGTCTACAACATCAATCATATTTTCAACATTGCTGCTTGTCCATTCAATACATCTCTTTTTCCAAAGTGCCCAGAAAAGAGAGAGAATATAATTAAGACCTGATGGAGAAAGAACATCCAGAGGGCACCCTAACATGGGGCTTGACTGCTATAAGTTTGTTTTCCTCCTTAGCATGCCCCTCACTACCATCTAGGGTTGCAAAGAGATTCTCCCAGAACAGGACCCAGAAACTGTGACACCCAGTCAGAGCTATGTGGATTCTCTTATCCACAGACCTGGCATTAGAAGGCATCCCATAGGGAGATGGCACATATCACTACTTTTGGTTTAGAGTTGAGCCAGTCCAGAAACCTCAAAGAAGTTAGATTCCACAAAAACTTATATATGAAGAACCCAGAATCCGTCAGAGGAAGACACGCACCTTCCCGAATCTGCACTCAGCATGACCTTCTCCTGCTCCCAATCCCTGTGCCCCAGTAATCAGGAAGTCAGATCACCTACTTACTCCCACCTCATCTTCTGGATAAAGGATTCCTGTAAGCCATACGATTCCCACCCAAGAATCAGTCTTTTCAGGTCACAGAGATAACTTCAGGGATAAGAATGAGATCAGTAAATCATCTTCCCAGAAGCCTTTCATCTGCTCAGTAAAGATGGAAGTGCCAGAAACTTACCTCAAGGAGCTCAGAGTGACGGAATAGCCACTCAAGAGTCAGCAGTTCTCAGGGAAAAGTTCAGTCTCCACAGCTCTATCCAAAACTCCTGCCTTACCTGTCCTGGTCCCCTGCCAGGGTCTGCACTGGAGATAAGTGAAAACACTCCTCTGGGGACACTAGCAAGCCCTCCCTCACTCCCAGCCTACCTCTGCTTAGATAAGACCTGGCTTTAAGGCACACCACTCTTCCTTTCGCTCTGGGCACCAAGCCATACAGGTTTTCCTATGCAAGCACAGGCATGTGGGTACATACTTGTTCTCACTTGTCCGTCAGGTGAGCCAAAGCAACCATGAAAACAAACTTGGAAATAGCAGAGGAGCCTATATTCTCACATGAGTCAAGTGCAGACCTAGATTGCCTTTTTCCATCCAACTCAACAGAGAGGCGAGCAGAGAAACCTGATTCCAGAGACCACTTCAGGCTCCCCTCTATTCAGACCCTAGCTAAATGGGGAGAGGAGGCTGGGGCTCCCACATATTCTTTTTGGATCACTGATACCAGAGTATGGGTTTTCTACACATCAAACTACTCGGCAACACCAGACAATTTAACTCAATCCTGATGAGGAGGAGGCAGAAGGCAAGCTGAGGACAAAGCACAAGCTGACACCCCACAGCCCCCACCCCTAAGGTGGGATATATGTGACATTCCTCAGCACTCCTGGCTGCCCTGAAGCTTAAGGGAAGGGAAAACAAATGGTTAATTTATAGAGATTATAGTTCTGCAGGACAGGAGTCTCCCTTAGTTTATAAATGTCTTAGTGATTTACCAGAAAAAAGCATTCTTATCAATAACCTAACTTCCAGAAGGAAATGTAGATAAAATTAAGTGTCCTTATGACTTGAGGCAGGCAGAGTATAATGTTCACCCAGGGCAGCTCTTTCCACCCAAGGGCCCTGTCCCCGTGCATTAATAAAACCAGCATTTTGCACCAAAGGTGTCTCAAGAATTCTTTCTTGGCTGCTGGCTCCAGACCTCAACCCACCAAACCTCACCTATATTCCAAAAGTGCATCACTGACACTATTAACCTGGAGCTCCCTCAGGTTAAGGGCTCAGTCCCACAAAACTGCCCCCTCTTCAGATCCCAAATACAAGCACAGGTTGTTATCAGGGTTTCCAACTGATTGGCTATAAACGGGAGGGTCCCACTACCCCATCCTTGGGTTCAATTAATTTGCTAGAATGGCTCACAGAACTCAAGAAAACAGTTTACTCACTAGATTACCAGTTTATTATAAAAGGATATAACTCAGGAACAGTCAGATGGAAAAGATGCATAAGGCAAGGCATATGGGAAGGGGTGTGGAGTTCCATGCGCTCTCTGGACAAGTTACTCACCCAGCACCTCTACCTGTTCACCAACCCGAAAGCTCTCCAAACTCTGTCCTTTTTGGGGTTTTATGGAGGCTTCATTACAAAGGCATGATTGATTAAAATCACTGGCCATTAGTGATTGATTCAATCTCCAGCCCCTCTCTCCCTTCCCCAGAGGTCGGACTGCACTGAAAGTTCCAACCACTTAATCACACAGTTGGTTCCTCTAGCAACTAGCCCCCATCCTCAGGAGATCTGGATGCTTTCCAAAAATCACCTCATTAACAAAAACTCAGAGGCAGATTGAAAGGGGCTTGTTATATAAATAACAAAAGACATCCATTTCACTTTCATTGCCCTGGAGCTATTTCAGGAATTGAGAGCAAAAGCAAATATTATAACAGAAAATACCCCTATGGCTCTTATATAGGAAATTATAGAGCTGTGTCTAGAAACAGTGGATGAAGACCAAATACTTATTTATTCATAATATCACAGGGAAGGAGAGAAATTCATCTAACAGGAAAATAAAATTAGTATAAAATGGAATTACCTTGGCTTCTAACTATCCATGTAGGATACAGAAAGCTGGGAAAAGCATCACTCCAACTCCAATGACAAGTAAAAGCCAAATAATCTACAAAACCATAACTTTTCCTGAAGCCATCAGAGAGCTGAGGTTACAGGACAACCTACCGGACTGAAATTTAAGGAAGAACAGGCACCTCCCTGTAGAGAGATGCAAGCTCTGGTTCACCTGTGGCATAGGGAAAATGATGCGACCAACATGTAGGCAAGTAAGAAGAACTCAGGTACAATTTTTAAATGAATTATTAAAGGTCTTGTGTGCGTTAGCAAGAGCATAGACAGTCAGAGGTTTTTCTCCACAGACCACAGTGGATTGGATGTTCATAAAAAATACTAGGCAGTTCAGCTTGGGTCATGATCTCAGGGTCCTGGGATCGAGCCCCGAATGGGGCTCTCTGCTCTGCTTCTGCCTGCCTCTCTGCTTACTTGTGATCTCTCTCTCTGTCAAATAAATAAATAAAATCTAAAAAAAAAAAAAAAAATACTAGGTAGGAGACCAGAGACCGCTTCTCAGTAGTGCTAGCCTGGAGAAGAAAAGCAATCAGTACTCTGGGAAAAATGCAGAAGTCTTTTCTGAAGAATAAAAATTTACACCCTTGGGGAAAGGGTGGCAAACTCTGTCCTTTCCAAGGCAGCTGGGGCAGAGTAAAAGAAAAATAAAACAACCCTTATGCCTGAGGAAAGAGGAAATTCTGACCCGGACCATCAGAAGTGTTCTACCTCTGAGGCAAGAGGAAGATCACCAGAAAGATCTTCACCCCTATTCCCCCCAGACCCAGAAAAACAGGGCCTGCCTAACACTGAGGCTGAACCAAGACAACAAGAGAATCCCTGCTCCCCATCACCCAGGTAAGCAAGCACCCAGGTAAGCAAGCACCCAGGTAAGCAAGCACCCAGCAACAAAAGAAAGACCTAAAGTTGAGGGTAAAGCATAAACATTGAGGAAAAGCCCTCCCTCCAGCAAACCCATCCTAAACCTAGGAATTTGAAGCTCCCATGTGCACCTAAGGTAACCATAACAACAAAACCCAAACCTAACTCATCTCCTAACTGACTGGAACTCCCACACTAATAGCCTACAAAAGAAGAGATGTACCCAGAATAAATACTTGCTTCACTCTCTACTGTTTTAAGTCCTATATCTAGCAATCAGTAACAAATTACAAGCAACACAACAAAAGGCAAGAGAAACAACCCACTATCAAGAAGCAAAGTAATCAGGGGCACCTGGGTGGCTCAGTAGGTTAAGCATCCAACTCTTGATTTTGACTCAGGTCATGATCTCAGGGTTGTGAGATGAAGCCCCCGTCTGGCTCTGCACTCAGCAAGGAGTCTGAGTGGGATTCTCTCTCTCCTCTCCCTCAGTCCCTCCTCCTGCCCACAGGCACTCCCTCTCTCTCTCTCTCTCTACCAAATAAATAAATAAATAAAATCTTAAAAAAAGAAAATTAAGGAAGCAAAGTAATCAACAGACAAGACTTAGAGATGACCCAGATATTGGAACCACAACACAAGGAATTTAAAATAACTATGATTAATACATTAAACACTCTAATGTAAAAGTTAGACAGCATGCAGAAACAGATGTGAAATTTCAGCAAAGAGATGAAAACCATGAGAGCCAAAGTGGAAAAAAATTGAAAAAAAAAATAGAATGGAGCCCTCGAGAATTGTAGGATGATGTCAAATGGTCTGAGGTAAATATAAAAAAAATACTTTTTGGAAAAAAAAAAACTTTTGGGGTGGCTATTTTTATTTGCTTTAGAATATAATTGCCTGCCTCAAGTAAAAATAGTAGCAATGAATTGTGGATTTATAACATATATAAAAGTAAAATATAGATGGGGAGCCTGGGTGGCTCAGTCGTTTGAGTATCTGCCTTCTGCTTTGGGTTGGGGTCATCATTCCAGGGTTCTGGGATTGACCTGCATCTGGGTCCCTGCTCAGTGGGGAACTGCTTCTCCCTCTTCCTCTGCTCCTCTGCTGCTCACACTCTCCTCTCTCTCTGTCTTGTTTCCTTTCTCAGATAAATAATTAAAATCATTTTTTAAAAATTACAGCATAGAAAATACAGTCAATAATATTGTAATAGCAGTGTATGGTGATAGATGGTAACTAGACTTCTCATGGTGAGCATGTATGGAATTGTGGAATCACTATGTTGTACATCTGAAACTAATATAACATTGCGCATCAAATATACTCAAATAATAAAAAAAATTTTTTTTAAGATTTTATTTATTTATGTGACAGAGATCACAAGTAGGCAGAGAGGCAGGCAGAAAGAAGGGGGGAAAGCAGGCTCCTGGCTGAGCAGAAAGCCCAACGCCGCCAGGCTCGATCCCAGGACCCTGGGATCATGACCCGGGCCGAAGGCAGAGGCTTCAACCCACTGAGCCACCCAAGCACCCCAATAAAAAAAATTTTAAGGCAGCAGAAAAAGGGGCACCTGGGTGGCTCAGTGGGTTAAAACCTCTGCCTTCGGCTCAGGTCATGATCCCAGGGTCCTGGGATCAAGCCGCAGCAGGGAGCCTGCTTCCCTTCCTCTCTCTGCCTGCCTCTCTGCCTACTTGTGATCTCTGTCAAATAAATAAATAAAATCTAAAAAAAAAAAAAAGCAGAAAAAAAGAATACAAGCAACAAATAGAAAACAGAAAACAACTAGCAAGATGGAAGATTTTAATCCAACCATCCCAATAATAATATGAAATGTAAATGATCTAAACATACCAATTAAGAGACAGTCACTGACAGATTACATTAAAATGCAAAACCCAACATGTAGTCTAAGAGAAACCAGCTTTAAATATAAAGACATTGGAGGGCGCCTGGGTGGCTCAGTAGGTTATAGGTATAAAAAGATAGGTAAAAGGTCATAGGTGAAAAGATAGGAAAAACCATGCAAATACTGATTGAAAGTTGGAGTAGCTATTATTAACATTAGACTAAAAATAACTTCAGAATTAGAAATATTGCTAGGGGCGATTCACAGACCTGTACCCCTGGGGCTAATAATACATTATATGTTAATTAAAAAAATAAATTTAAAAAAAAGTAATATTGCTAGGGATAAAGAAGGACATTACATAATGATGAAGAGGTTAATTCACCAAGAAGACAATTCTAAATGTGTATTCCTCCAACAACATAGCTTCAAAATACATAAAATACATAAAACAATATCATAGATCTGAAAAGAGAAATACACAAATTCACAGTTACATTTAGACTTCAAAGCACCTCTCTCAGCCAAAATAAAATACGTAGACATAAAATCAGCAAGATCTAGGGCCACCTGGCTGGCTCAATCAGTAGAACATGAGACTCTTAATCTCAGACTCATGAGTTCAAGCTCCATGTAGAGTGTGGAAAAAAAAATCAGTAAGATCTAAAAGACCTGAAAATGGAATGTCCCAACATAGCTCACAAGAGTCTAAGTAATTATGTGAATTCTGAGTGAGAAAGAAAAAAAAAAAAAAAACTGGCATCTGCAATAGGTTTACCTCCACGCAGGAGAGCAGGACAGGATGGGGTGGGAGACAACCTTCTAAGCAGAAAAAACACCGCTTTGGGTCCCCAAGTTTCACAACAGACTAACAGCCCTATCTCTCAGTTGGTAGCAGAGCATGTTAGGAACCCTCCCCCAAGTGCTGCCTGAGGCCTTTAAAACCAATTCCAACCTTCTTAGCAGGGCCTTCACTATGTCCCCCCACCCCCACCCCTGACCCCAAAGTCCCACCCAAGGTCCTGTCCCAATGAATTACTTGCTGTTTCCAGAACCTGGAGTAGTCCAGGGTTTCCAAAGTCCATCAGTCAAACACATCTTTGTTCACACTGAGCTCTCTGCTTCTAACACTCTTCTTCTCCCACCTTTCCCACAACAGCCTAGCTGCCATCTTCTCCATATATCTTATCATATATTCTCCTTGTCCCCATAAAATTTCTAGTACATACTTCTGCTTAGCAGCCCCCTCATTTTGTCACATTTACATAGCTTCAGTCTCCCAACTAGTTTGTGAGTTCCTGATCTACTTTAATAGCACCCACTACAAGGCCTAGCACAGGCTCAGTACTCAGTCCATGATCACTAAATAAAATATACCAAGGACAGAATAGCTAAAAGAAAAAATACACAACAAACCCTACTGAAAGTCTAACACCTTGAGCCACCTGGTTGCTCTTTAAATAGTTGTTCTTTTTATTTAATAATAGTTTAAATAGTTGTTTAATACTTTAAATAGTTTTTTTTAAACTATTCTAGTTCAACTAATAGTTTAAATAGTTGTTCTTTAAATAACAGATGATGGGGAAAAAATGATAACAAGCAACTATGACCACAATAATGGTTTTGAATTCATTTGCATTTAATTAGTCACCACTCTATCTACAGCAGTCCATACCTGTGTGAGATGCATTGTTTATCCTATCCCCACAGAACAGATTTGCAGAGCTTCTGCAACAATGGGCTGAAAATCAAGGAGCTCCTAATTAACCCACTATCTCCAGCTCAATAGCCTGGTATTTGTGGGAAAGGGTATGCAACAAAATCTTATCAGATCATCTTCTCTGAACTGGCTATCTTCCTGCCTTCAATTTTTATCCAACTGATAAGAGAAATCGGTATGTGAAGATCACACACAGTATGAGATTTTCAGTCTCTCTTTCTCTAAAATCACTATTGAAGACAATTTCCATTAAATCATTCAGTGTACCCTCTAAGTTTCTGTCTTGAAAAACTAGCATTTAACCCAGCCTGTAAGGACACAATGCAGCTTTCTAGTAGGTTTTCATCCTGTTTTACAGGCTCCTGCACCAGATACAAAGGAACTCATAAGACTACTAACATTTCCTCATGAAAATTTAACCATGAAACTACCACATGCAATTTTCAGGGAGGAAAAGAAAGAAGAATCTTTCAAAGTTCAGTTACAAAGAATACTTTAAAAGCTGGATTTAAAAACTCTTTTATAGGGGCACCCAGGTGGCACAGTTGGTTAAATGTTTGACTCCTGGTTTTGGCTCAGGTTATGATCTCAGGGTGGTGAGACCGAGCCTCACATTGGGCTCTGTGCTCAACACAGAGTCTGCTTAAGATTTTCTCTCCCTCTGCCCCTCCTTCCACGCCCATGCTCTCTTTCTCTCTCAAAACAAATAAATAAATCTTTATTTATTTAAAGATTTCATTTATTTATTTGTCCGAGAGAGAGAGTGCCTGAGCACAAGCAGAGGGAGCAGCAGGGGAGCAGCAGGCAGAGGAAGAAGCAGGCTCCCCACCTAGCAGGGAGCCTGACATGGGACTCAACCCACAACCCCGGGATCGTGACCCAAGCCAAAGGCGGAGACCTAACTGAGCCACCCAAGCATCCCAAATAAATAAATCTTCAGAAAAAAAAAACAAACTCTTTTATAATTGATGACTATGGGGGAAAATATTGTTGAGAAAAATACTAAAATCTCTACTGTGGTGAAAACGTAGACTCTTTTCTTTTTTTTTTTTTAAGATTTTATTTATTTATTTGAGAGAGAGGCAGTGAGAGAGCATGAGCGAGGAGAAGGTCAGAGGGAGAAGCAGACTCCCCGTGGAGCTGGGAGCCTGATGCGGGACTCGATCCCGGGTCTCCGGGATCATGACCTGAACCGAAGGCAGTCGTCCAACCAAATGAGCCACCCAGGTGTCCTGACTCTTTATTTTCTAAGCTTTTCTGAGATTTATATATTTCCCACAATTAACAGGCGTTAATTTTTTTAATGCTTAACTCTCCTTCTCTCTCTCTCTCTCTTTCTATATATATATAGTACCCTTAGTACCCTTATCAAATGAAAAAGTTATGTAACTCTACATTTATATTTTTACCTAGGATACCAGGAAACTCAATATCAAATTCAGCACCCAATCACAGTGAATAAATATCCTTCCTCACTTTCAACAGTCTGTGATATCTAGTCTTTTCCACTGACTTTGGTTTTCAATTTCTTTTTAACGACCTCACTGAAGTATCTTTAATTATAAAACACCACAATTACTCTTTAGAAAACGATAAAATTTAATATACAATTTTATATAATATAGTGTTACATAACTGTTAACTATATGTGAGCCACTCTCATTAATAGCATCCTATTCATATGGTGTACAAATAACTGAAACTTCACAAATCGCAAAGATCCAAGATCTAATAGAGAACAGAGCAATAATATTCACCTGTGAGGAAATAAGCAAACATCACACTTTCATAAGCTGCCTCATCATAAATGGTCAGGTACTGAGAAGAAAGTGGAAGTCTCCACAGCAAGGCCTAATTCCATTTGTCTGTCTGGGCCACTTAACCTCTGCAACAAAGAGTAAGAGTCAGCTTATCAAAAAAATGAATCTAGTAAGCAGCAGGAAAACCCTTTGTAAAATTAAAGTTTTACATGCCTGGCAGGGGCAGCACTCAATTACTGGGAAGTTCCATCACACCCACAGTAGATTGTAACTGAAGCAACCAGCCCACACGTGTCAGAGAACTAGCCCGGTCATCTCAAATCATTCATCTCTAGACAGCTGCTGCTCCCCGAGTCCCAGGTCCTGTAAGCCCTGCTTCGGTCACTTTTGTAGAAATGTATCCATGTCCTGGAGACTATAGCAGGAAACACGCAGGACAGAGGTCAGGAAATTTCCTGTACCAAGAAGGGCCAAGGAGATCAGTCACATAACTGGTATTTACTTTTAGTCTGCAATAAAAATACACCCATCTCCAGACAGGGAAGAAGGAAGAAAGGGGGGGAAAAAATCGTGTTTGTGGTTTTCTGCTTATTTGTTAGGGCAGGGAAATCAAATATAAGAACCTGAATGGCAGGCTGAGAACAAAGTCGGGAAGCAAAAGCCATTAGCCCACAAGGGCACCTTCGTAATGTAGGCAGCCTGGGCAGTTTCCACCTAAAGGGCTCCACAGCAAGCAAAGAGAGACAAAAAATGAGCTCAGGAAGCACTCACAGACTTTCAAAAAGTCTGCTCCTCCCAGATCTTCAAATCAGAGAACAGCTCTCAGAGAAGCACCAGATGGTGAAGCATTCTGCTACCACGATGCTAGATGTGCTGGCAGTGCTTTTTTCCCCCTATCAAGGGCAGAGACCGAATTCTTTTGAACTGTGTCACCAAGCACACAGCCCAGTGCACACAAGAGGCACTCAAAAGCATCTGTTAAATATTGATTCCCGTTTATTCTGACCATTACACAATGTGGTACCCAGACTGTTTGCTTAGTGCTTAGTGAAGAATTCTCAGAATGTTTTACAAATATCTCCTTCCATTTACAACATGAGATGATCAAACAAGGTGACAGGACATGAAGACACAAGAGAGAGCCATCAAAGCAGGAGCGCACAGTCCCCGGGTGCCAACAGGCCAGGGCTGCAAGCCCCGGCCCTAGACCATCTCGAAGCATCCCAGGAAGCCCTGATCGCGCCCGAGGGGAGCCTTGCACGCTGTCCTTCTCACTTGCAGTTTCTCACAGCCCAGGTTCTCTTTTTCATCACACTCACCCTCCAGGATTTCCCATTCTCTCACACAGCATCGCACTGGTGGACTCTTATCACCCCACTGTCTCAGTCTCTCCCACACTTCTGGAGTCACCCTCACACTCAGACTCTCCCACTCTCAGGGTTTCTCTCCCTCTCTCTCTCTCACACACACACACACACTCTTTCTCTCTCTCTCTCTCTCTCTCTCTTCCTCCCCCACCTCCCTCTCCCCCCACCCCCTTCTGGTCTAGGGCGCCTGTTCATCTCTCATCACACCCAGAGCCTCCTTCACACCAAGGTGTCTCCCACACTGTCATCTGCTCACTCAGGGTGGTTCTTGCACACTCATACAGTCACTCTCAGACTCGGGGGGGCGGGTGTCTCTCTCACACACACCCACACCCACACCCGTAGTTTTTCTCACACGCTCAGTCTTACACTCAGGGTTCCCCACACTCCTGGAGCCACCCTCACGCTCGCGGTCCCTCTCACACGCACAGCGTCACCCTCCCGCACGCTCTTGTCGCGGCGTCTCTCACGTGCCGCCCGCCCGCCCCGCGCCCGGCTTGGCGTGCCCGCACCCCGCACAAAGCACGCTGCGGCGGCGGCCGCGCGGAGCGTTCGGCCTCCAGGACGCGACCCCGACCCCGGCCCCGGTCCCGGTCCCGGCCCGGCCCCGGCCCCGCTTCCCCCGCTCGCCCGCCCGCGGCCCGTTACCTCGCAGTAGCCAGGCGCCAACAGGATGCTCGCTCGCTCGCTCGACCGCCGCTGCCGCCGCCGCGGCCGCCCAGACCCCGCCCCCGCCACGTCACGCGCCGCCGGATCGCGACAGCGCGCCCCGCGTCGGGACAGGACGCCTAGCTCCGCGTGGGGTTGGCTGGCGGCGGCGCTTCTGGGCCTCTGGGGCCGCGGTGGCCTGAGAGATCGGTCGGCCTGGCTCAGGAGTGCCTTCCCAGCGTCTGCGTGCTCTTGGCTGCCGGTGACCAGGGCCCGGCCACCCTCGCTCTAAATGGCCCGCACAGTCGTTCCTTTGTGGCTCTTAGCCAAACAGCTTACACAAGGAGCTCTAAACAGCCTCCATGCCCCGTTCACCACCAGCCCCTCCGCTACGCACCTTAGGAAGACACAGACCCGGGACCTGTCCTCCCACAATCACAGCTCAGCCCCGGCTCAAGTCCACTGAGGCCTCCACAGCCACAGGGACACGTTTGTGATTCCGTAGCGAACACCGCCCCCCCCCCCCCCCCCCCCCCCCCCCCC
>PISX010001853.1:0-128196 GCA_004024625.1 Mellivora capensis | reverse complement strand
CTCCCCCTTAGCTTCCTGTCCACAACCTCCAGCCATGACTCTCTCCTAGGACATGGAGTCATTTCCCCCAGACACGTGTTTACAACTGCACATCCTCTAATTCCAGACCGACCATACCCAAACCCCTGCTCCCCATCACCCAGTGACACGGCCAGAAATGGGCAGCACCGCGGACCCTTCCTCCTCCTGCCCTGCCCTCCCAAGGACCTGCAACGTGTTCTCATGGTTTTCTTCACTCCAGCTCTAGTCGCCTCCCAATCCCCACCCTGTTTCTTCTAACCCATCCCCAGAGGGGAATGACTTTGAAACTCCTCTGCCTAAAAACCCTTCCATTTTCCTACCTAAAGACATGAGACAATGATCTTTGATGAACCCTCACTGGTATGCCCCCTTTGTGCTCCCTGCTTAGAATACCCTCCCTAAGTGTGAATGATAGTTTGTGTATATTTGGAGTCTTTAGAATCCGACCCTTTGACCCCTGGATCTTTCCTTCTGTCTCCCTGACCAGGCGGAGGAAGGACTCTCTGCTCACTTGTGTCACTCAATGGCAGCTGGTCCACTTATCCCTGCAACAAACACATACATGACCTGCCAGCATCCAGCTGTCTGGCTTGGCTGTCTCACACCCGGTTACAACCCACCATGAAAGCCCACTATGCAGCAAGCACTGATCGGATGTTCCCCAATACCATCCATGTTCCTCAAAACCACCCGCAGGGTACATTTATTCAGCTCCATTCTTCAGATGAGCAAGCTGAGGCTCAGGGAGGTAAGGAGACTCCCCAGGCTACTTGCCTGGAGCTGGTAGAGGTCATATTTGAACCCCAGTTGGCTGGTGTTAAAGCCTGCTGTGGCCCCATGCCCTCTCTCTGCAGCTGGGAAACCAACGATGGCAGTGGGGCTGAAACAGGTCAGGGGTGAGTAGGTGGCTGTAAGGCCATAAGGAGTGGCATGGGAGGGTGGGTGTCAGCACAGAGCTGGGACTCAGGCTGGGCAGGACCTGGAGGTAAGGGTTTGCACCCTTTTGTGTTGTTATCCTTTTACCAAGGCCAGCAATTGGAGCTGGACCCATGTATCGCTGGGCATCCTCACCCTCTCTGGGCCACCCTTCTTCCAGGTTTGGCCAGTAACTAGTGCAGTGAGGGTTCAGAGCGCCCTCTAGTGGTCCAGAGTGTATCAAAGCATAAAGCCCAGGCTCTGTGGAGGCAGGAACTGGGGCTCTCACCACCTCGCACTCACGCACTGCCCTAAAACCCCTCTCTGAGCTCTGCACCACAGACAGTCCTGGACCCCATCTCTATACATGTTTCCCTGTATCAGGCTCTCTGTTTCTCTGTCTTTATCCATCTCCACTGACTCCCAGTCTTGGTCTCTGCCCATCTTGGTCTCTGTCCTAGTCTCAACCTAGTTTCTCCTTCCTCAGTCTCTGTAGGGAGAGAGACAGATGGTGGGCAAACTGAAGAAACGAAGTAGATGGGTTGTGTCTTAAAAAGAACTCTAAGATCAAACTCTAAGATCTGAGACCTGAAAGTTGAGAGAGGACAAAAAGGCTGGGAAGGAGAGTCCAGCCAGGGTGACCTGCAGGACTGCCCCTGGCTCTATGGCAGCATGTGGGGCCTGCCGGCCAAGCAGGAGCAGAGGGAAGGCAGGAGCCACATTCCAATGGGAATGTTTCAGGTCCTGGTTCTTAATCCCAGCAGAGGAAGCAGACTCCAGAAGATGGGGCAGGAGGATAAAGCACGAATAGGTGCACAGAACCCATGCTTTCCTTGGTGCTGAGAGAACCCATCAAGGCTTCAGGAAAGGTCTAGCCCCTGATTACCTACCTGCCTTTTTATCCCCTTCACCACTCCACTACCTCCCTCCTCTCATGCTCAGGACAGAGCTTCAGCCAGGGTACTTTACAGCATCCAGAGTATTTTTATTGCCAGAATCAAGGTACAGCCTGCTTAGAGCTCCATGAGGAGCCCACCACCCAGGAATAAAAGGAGAGAGAGATGCTGGGTATGTTTCCAACAGAGAAAATCCAGCTCCACAGAAACCCGGTGGGAGAGCAGCACAGTCCAGCATGACTGTGGCTCTGGGGTTACATCCTAGAGGCCAAACTCCAGTCTTGGCCTATAGCTACTGCCCACTTGGAGATGACTGTCCCCAAGGCAGATTCAGACTCTCCATCCATCCCTGCTATTATAGGAAGATCCTCGAAGCACCTCTGGAACAGACAGAAAACTCCCAGGGGAGCCCCAAGCCACCTGGCTCTCTCAGGGGCCCACTCAAGTTTCTGGGTTAGTCTCTGCAGACTAAACACCACTGAGCTGTCTGGTGGGAGTAGGTGCTAGGCAAGATGGGCAAGAGCCCTACCTCTTCTCAGCCCTGTGCCAGCCCACCTGGGTGCTAGAAAAACCCTAGGGCAGGGTGGTAATGTGGTGGTGGGGTTAACAAGAGGGCAGCTCAGGGTAGCTCTGAATGGCCTCAGCTGCTTCCTTGAGTTTTCTTCATGAGTACCTAAAATGCCATGGGACTGAGCCCTGCTCTCATACCTGAACCATAGTCCCAGGGCAAAGGGAACCAGCATTAATACTGTGGGTAACAGCCCAACCAAGGGGATCAAGGCTCCAGGAAAGAGCCCCCAAGCAATGGAGGGCCACCTGCTGCCCAGTCCTGAGCTAGGCTGCTCTTGGAGGTGAGGGAGGTAGGAGTGAATGTCCCAGGACCTGGGCACCACGGAGAACACAACCCGCCCCTGCCTGCAGGAGGAACCAGGCTGCTCCAGAAAGCCACAGTCAGGCTGTTGAGCAAAGAGGCCATAGGGAAGCCAGCAGTTCCCGCCACTCACAGCCAATAGCAAGCCTACCTGTGGCCAGTTTGTGGGAAGATCACCGTAGGGACCAGAAGCCCATCCCTGGGACCTTTAGGGATAGGGACCACAGCTCAGTAATATCCCTCACAGGAAGACTGAGGGACCAGGGCCCGGTGGGTGAGTGTGAAAAGGCCACAGGGGTATGAGGAACAAATGGCCCCTGAGTTCGGGATTGGGGCCAGGTGCCAGCCGATCCATCCGCCTGCGGAGCCAGTCCTGAGGTCACAGCAATCCCATCAGCAGCAGCATTCTTTCCAGCAAGGATCCCTCAAGTGAGGCCAGACTATTTCTTCCTTCTTCCCTCCCACAGAGGAAGGAAAAGAAACAGCACTTCCCAGTGGCAGACGTGTCGCAACCCAAGACTGAGGACTTTAGGCAGTCAGTCACAGACCACTGCACTCATGGGCCACGAGAGCCCCGGAGGACAAGAGAAGCAGCTATGGCCACACCATCCCACAGCCCTGCCTGGCACAGGGATCAGGGCCCAAGGAGCACACGTTTCAGGTAGGCCAAGGTGGTGGCATCGGCCAGCATCTCTATGTGCTCGCTGCCCGGCAGCGCCTGCAACAACACTTGCTGCTCCTGGCGTCCGCGCCAGGCCTGGCACTGCAGGGCACTCTGCAAGTTCACGGTGCCATCGCCGTCACCAAAGCAGGTTTTGGGATCGCGGTCCGGGAAGCTCTCGTAGTAGAAGGAGTCTGGCGTGGGGACACCAGTGCCGTAGAGGCAGTGCAGCGGCACACCGGGAGGCACTGTGGCTTCGACCAGCCCCTCCGTGTCCTGACGCATGAGCCACCCATCTTTGAAGCTGATGTCCTGGAAGAAGCGGCGATAGTCCCGCAGCGTGTAGTTGGTTGTGGGGGTGTGCACGAAGATCTTCCCAGATGACCAGGTGTAGTTGTAGGGCAGCAGCCAGCTGGTGGAGACAGCAGACCGCTGCTGCTCCCGGATCTTCAGGGGCCCGATGACTGGGATCCGATTGTTGTCTCCTGCAGGGAAAGGGCTCGCTCAGTCTGTGCTCAGGCACGCACACTGGCTGGGGAGCACGGTGCAGCCAGGGCCTCTGGGGGGGGGGGGGCGGGCGGGAGGGGCCCAGTCAGCAATCCCGCACCTCCATACTGTCATCCGCATTATAACTCCCATGTTCCCCTTATTTCTGCTCTATCTGGGAAGCATGTGAGCGTGATTTGTTTCTTTCCTTCTGCACTTCGTCACAGGGATTTAGGCAGTGCATACCCACGAGGTGATTCATTGTGTAAACAGTACCCTCCACTGAGCACGCGTCACCTTGTGGGCACTGACCTTGCTGAAGGTCAATCAGCACGTTGGCAGCCCAGAGACACATTCCTCTTTTTCTTTTCTTACACTGAGTTATGAAAATGTTTCCCTTTTCCCAGGCTCAGTCTCAGGCCTGCCGCCAGCCACCCCGGTCGTATCCCACTCATCTGCCTGTCACTGGCCCGGGCAACCAGGCCGGCAGGAGATGAGGCAGGAGGGGAGGCTGCAGGCAGAATGAGAAGCTTTCTCACACAGGAATGCCAACAACACAGTCGGTGAGGCCTCTGGGAAGTGAGCTGGAACTTGTTAACAGGGGTCATGTGATCTATTCAGGGCCCACAGCCACCCATCTCTGCACCTCTCTGACTGACCAGAGGCCTTCAGCTCTTGTGGGGTCTGGCTGTAGGACCCCTGAGGAAAAGGAAGCCCCTAGCTAGTCCACGACTACCACACCCCTGTCAGAGCCTGACAGAACAATTTCCCAGAACCGGAGGCACAGCTCTAAGGGATTTACAGGGAGGCTTGGAAAGGCTGGAACCCGAGCCCCACCACAGCTCCTGTCTCAGACTCAGGCATGCCTCTATCTGTCCTTTCAGGTCCAGGCTGGACAGAGTAGGTGGCTATAATGAGTCCTCACTATATCTGGATTCATCGTCCAGCCAATCCAGCGTCACTACCAGGAAAGGCACTGGGTCTCACGTGATGGCAACTATCAGTTGACCAACAAGTAGGTCAGGCAGTGCTGATGATATGAGGAAGAAAGCTCCTCACATGCTGAGCACAGCTGCGGCTTGTGGCTCCTAAAGTAAGGGGCCATGGGTTCACCCCCAGTTCTAGCAGAGGGAGGGGGGAAAGCCCCACAGCTACAGCTAGCAGGCTGACAGCCATAAACAGGCAGGTGAACTGGGGAGGACTGGGGGAGGAGGCAGCTTTCCCCACTGCCAGGCAAGGAAGCCCAAAGAAATCTGCACCTGTTTCTTCCCTGCATTACCCACAAAGGCTCCCGACTGCCACAGATGGAGGTCTAACTCATAAACAGGAAACTGTAGCCCAACTTTCCTTCTGTGGGGCAAAGGTGGAAAGGAAGAAAGGGAGAAGGCTCCCCCAAAGAACTTGGGGTCAGACCGAGTTGGGCCAGCCAGGCCAGAGCACAGTGTATGTGTGAAGACACAGGCACAAGCAAGTGCCTGTGTGACCAACAGTTGTGCCACTGCCTGGACACACTGGAAAAAAAAAAATGTACACAGATAACCAAGGCCATCACCTAGTGGGGCGAAACTGTTAGGTTCCCTTTTGGAAAGTGTTAGGTTCTCTTTTGGAAAAAAAGATGGTTGGAAAAGCATATGACTCTGGAGAAAGAAGGATCCTCGCCCAAGAGAAGAGACACAAGGTGTCCCCGGAGGACACTGCTGAAGGAAAGAGAGGACACCATCCCTGACATCAGCCCCACCCCACCCCCGCCCTACTTGCTAGGTCAGGCAGGGTCTTACCTGAGGCCAGGACACGCCAAGTCTTGGCCACGCCCCCCCAGGGCGCACCCAGTGCCACAAACGCACGGATATACTTGTTCTTCCAGGCCTGTGGCTGTCGCTGCAGAAAGTAGAGTGTGTACATGTTGCCCATGCTGTGGGCAACCAGCACCACAGGGCCCCCATACAGCTGGTGCATCTCCTCGATCATCTCCCGGAGGGCCAGGAAGTAGGGCCCGTTTTCATCTGTAGGCCAGAGCCAGGCAGTAGTCAGGAAGGAAGGGTCCTGGGGCCTGAACCACTAATGTTCTTCAGGCCAGATCCAAGACTAGGTGGGTGGTGAAAATGCTAAAATCCAAGGGGGAACGGTCTTCTTTCCAAGATGGGAGGAAACCTAGGAGCTTCTTTTCTCCTCCTCAGCCTCATTATCTCTCCCCAGGGCTCAGAGGCCCAGAAATCCTGGGGGGGAGGGATGGGGAAGGACAGGACAGACTGACTAGAGGTGACAGCTGTGATTGCTAGGCTAGACACACGAGGGCCCGGGTGTAGGGGAGAGCCCAGGGCCTATGGTGACTGTGACCTCCTCATCCCCACCCCCCAAGACGTCAGGGAGGAAGCAAGAGTAACCACTTACTTGGGGCTCGGCGCCAGTCGTAGGGGGCCCCCCGGACATCCTCACCCCGTGTGTAGCCCCAGTCCACAAGGCTCTCTACCATGGTATGGAAATACGAACCTGTAGACAATAATGTATGGGAATTAGAGAGAGGACAGGCAGTGCTAACCCCCCACGCCATGCCCAACGAGGAGACTGGGACATCTACTGTAGGAAGATCCCCAAGGGAACACTGTAAGACTCAGTGGCTACACTGATTAGAGACAGTTTATAGGCAACCCTTTCAAACGAAGAGCACTCCTCCCACTCCTGGAATATAGCAGAACTTCCAGCCCCATTTCCTGGAGGCCATGAGCAAGGGCTACATACCCACACTGCTTTTGCTGGGGTCCAGGAACTCTAGTGAGAAAGTCTTCCCAAAGCCAGGGACCCGCACATCCACACCATCTGGGAACTGGGTGGCCCGGGACGTACTGTTGTAGACCAGCCTGTCAGGGGAGGACATTGAGCTAGTGATCCAGAGGTGACACTGAACCTGGTGTGTCCTAATACTGCCCTGGATCCTGAGCCATATCCCTTACTGGCCTCACATTTGGTAGGAAGTATAGGGGAGACTGAAAAATAACAAAGCAAGTTTATGAAGCACAGATCAGAGGAACCACATCCACCTGAGGACCCCAACACCAAGACCCATTCCGAAGATTAATCCAAGGACACTCGTCAAAGCGATAGTTCCTTCTCGGTGTCATCCACCTCAGAATGCAGCTCTTGGATTTGGCTAGGAAAGGGAAGTTCGAGGCCTGGCTCTGCCATCCACATCACACTTGACCCAAAAGGCAGGCAGCCTAATCTTGCATGCGCCCACTGCCCCATCTCTGTGGATTCAGCTCCTCCCACCCACCACAAAACATCATAGGGCAAAGGAGAGGGTAAGTGTAGCACACAACAGAACCAAACAGAGAAAGCCCCACCTCAGGGCCTAAACACCTGTGGCTGCTACGTGGATGGACGAACAAGGCCTGGAAGAACGACAGAACAGGGTGGTGGGAGACAGGAGGAAAGCTTTGTGCTAGACCAGGAACTCTGTTCTGGCCTCCCTGCCATCAAGCAGAAAAATGTGCCCAAGAAAACACAGGCTAGGGGTGTCTGGGTGGCTCAGTCTTTAAGCAACTGCCTTTGGCTCGGGTCATGATTCCGGGGTCCTGGGATCAAGTCCCGCGTCGGACACCCTGCTCTGCAAGAGGCCTGCTTCTCCCTTTCCCACTCCTCCTGCTTGTGTTCCCTCTCACTGTGTCTCCCTCTGTCAAATAAATACGTAAAATCTTAAAAAAAAGAAAAAAAAGAAAAAGAGAAAAAAGAAAACACAGGCTAGACCTGCAATCCTTGATGGCCCTGAGTTCTAATCCTCTGAGATCAGCCACAGAAAGCTGACAAGATACCAACTTTGACCCAAATAATAGGTCCTGGGAGCCCATTTTCTCTAGGGCAACTTGTCAATGAACCCAGTGGCCACTCAGCAAAGTGAAGAAAACTTTCTGCAAAGCCAAAGCAGCTCTAAACAGGTCAGATGTCCATGAAGGTTGACAAGCCCCTCTCAGTATCAGCCCGAAACGCCCATTGGCAGTACCTGAGACCACGTCTCTGGTATAAAAATAGATTTGCAGATCAACAGCCTAGAAATAACCTGATCATGTACAGAAGAGGAAAAAGTCAACAAAGCACGTGTCATAAACAAACAACCGGGAAAGGCAAAACACCTGGAGAATGAGCCAGTATGTCCCCAGGAAAAAAATTTAGTTTGTGAAACTCCATTCAGCTCAAACATTTACTGAGCACCAATTGTGTTCCGGGTTCTGTGTTTATAAAAATAAACAAGATACAAGCTCTGCCTTCAGGGAGCTGGGTTTTTGTTTTTGTTTTTGTTTTTGTTTTTTTAAAGATTTTATTTATTTATTTTTCAGAGACAGAGCGAGCGAGTAAGCACAGGCAGAGTGGCAGGCAGAGGCAGAGGGAGAAGCAGGCTCCCTGCCGAGCAAGAAGCCCGATGCGGAACTCGATCCCAGGATGCTGGGATCATGACCTGAGCTGAAGGCGGCCGCTTAACCAACTGAGCCACCCAGGCGTCCCAGGGAGCTGGGTTTTAGCTCAGGGTCAGACAATCTGGGTTTATATCTTGCTTCTGCCACTTATTAGCTGAGTGACCCGAGACAACTTTGTAACGCTTTTTGAGTTTCCAGATATCCTCATCTGAAAACAGTACCTGTCTCAGAGGGTTGCTGTAAGACTAAATGAAAGAAAGTATGTAATATGGACAGTGCCTGTATTCGATAAGCAGTAATTCCCAAAACATTATCATCTTATTAGCAGGGAAACATCCTTGGACGCAAAGTTATGGCACCTGATAAGGATGAAAGGAAACGGGCCATGTGGCCTGGAGGAAGGAAAGGTTAAGAGCTCTGGAGAGTGGCAAGGGAAACTTTTCAGAAGGACCAGGCTCGGGTTTTAAAGAGTGAATGGGAAGGAATTTATAAGGCAAAGGGTGTAGAGGTAGATTCCAGGCTCAAAGAACCATCTGTACAAAGACATAGAGACCTGGTATATCCCAGGAGGAACAAGAAGCTGAGGGGCCAGTGACAAACTCAGAGGCAAGGGAAGGGGTATAGCCATGTTGAGGCTATGAATAGGGGCTAGAGCATAGAATCTACATGTAAGGGGGCGCCTGGCCAGCTCAGTCGGTGAAGCATGGGACCTGTATCTCGGGACTGTGAGTCAGGTGTAGAGATTTTGTGTGTGTGTGTGTATTTTATTTATTTGATAGAGCCAGTGAGCGAGTGAGAGAGAGAAGGAGCAAGGGGAGGGGCAGAGGGAGAGAGAGAAGCAGACTTCCTAAGCAGGGAGCCTGATGTGGGGCTCGATCCCAGGACCCTGAGATCATGACCTGAGCCAAAGGCAGACTCTTAACCAACTGAGCCACCCAGGCACCCAAATAAAATCTTAAAAAAAAAAAAACACCCCAAAACAGGAATTCATGCACAAGGTGTGAATCACAAGGCATAAACTGGAGAGGTAGGGACAAGACCTGCAGGAAACGGAAGAAAGTTCTGTCTGGGAGGGTGCAGAATTGGTGCCAATCAGTCTGAGGAAATGAGAAGGGCAAGAGGTCAGTGACCTTAGGGTCTGCTGAGTGGGGATGAGACAAAAATGGGTTCTAGAGATTTCTCTAGGCTGGGTCGGTGAGCAGCATCCCATCTGTGCCCCAGCCCCCACCTGATATTGTCAATCCAGCAGTCAATGATGACAGGCAGCAGAAGTTCAAGGTTGAGCCAGAGTGTGAAGTAGCTGTCCGTCCTCTTGGAGCAGAGGTAGTGCACGACCGTTGGCTTGTCTAGCTTTGCCTCCAGCTGGTTGCCCAAATCGCCGGGCACTGCAGAGAGAGACAGAGAACGCATGAGGCCCTGGACCTGGCTGGCTGAGGACCCCTGAGGCTTGAACCCAAAGGCCTTCTACCCACAGCTATTCCAGGCTACAGAGGAGGGCCTTGTTCACTCAAAGAAGGAGTGGGAAAGAAGATAAAACCCTGGGCCACTTAATCAACCAAAACTGAATCCAGGGGGGACACCTGGGTGGCTCAGTTGGTTAAGCAGCTGCCTTCGGCTCAGGTCATGATCCCAGCGTCCTGGGATCGAGTCCCACATCGGGCTCCTTGCTCGGCAGGGAGCCTGCTTCTCCCTCTGCCTCTGCCTGCCACTCTGTCTGCCTGTGCTCGCTCTCTCTCGCTCTCTCTCTCTGACAAATAAATAAATAAAATCTTAAAAAAAAAAAAAAACTGAATCCAGGGAAGGCATTCCAGGACAAGCTTGTGGATGGGGGGCAACGAACACTGGCAGCTGCCAGCCCACTGGGAGCCCAGTAAGGTTTCAGGGAGCAGACCATCTGGAGGGCCCTAGCCTCTCAGCACACCTGGACCCTGTGGCAGAGATGGCTACCCTGAAACACCACACCATTCCAGCCATTGCTCAGTAGGGGTGGGTATGCCCCGGCCCAAGGATAATTTCTCTCTGCCCAAGCTGGTCAACAGACCAGCTACACAGAGCCTAGTCTACACAGAGCCCTGGGGCCCTCGTGACACTCAAACCCATCCCCGCAGCTTCACTGCCCAATATTAAGGCCCTACTCAGAATATTTGTTCCCACTGACCTTTCAGGCCTCACCTGTTTCTACATGCCATGCCCTTGACACCTTCCAAGCACATCCTCATTTAGAATCCATGATCACCAAGTGAACAACCAGCTCTTGGCTCTCCTGAGCATTCTCTGGGCTCTATGAACGTAGCCATGAAGAGGGCATGCCCTCCCTGTACATCATCTCACAGTGCCCTCAGCGAAACCATGGGAAGCAGGGGAGGCACCTGCCTTCACCTCCCTTAATAATACAGAGGCAGAAGTGGGGAGTCTTCAGCATGACAGTGCAGAGATCTTGGTCATTGTCTCCATCAAAAAGGAATTGGCTAAAAGAGGAAGCCACCAGATCTGCTGTGCCTGAATGCCCCCTGTCCTGGACAGGCTGTGTGGCCTCTAAAAATAGCAGTGGTCATTTCTTAAGCCTCTTTTTGCTTAAAACTAGGACAAGAGATATCTATGTACCCTTCACCTCAAATAACACTGGGAGAGAATATGCTTACTATGCCCATTTTACAGATGAGGAGATTGAGGCTGAGGGGGGTTAGATATGGCTCATTACAGTCTCCTCCTGCCCACTTCTTTTGTATCACTTCTCTGGTCTCTGCTTCCTCTACCACCAATTTAGGTCTCACTCATAGAGGCTGGTCACCCCTGGACGCTGATCCTCTGATAGCCAAGGTCAGGTCCCTGCTCTATGCATAGGAACAGCTCTTCTGCTGCCCACTGGGGTTTCCCCGGATTTATGCCAACACTTTCCCTCTCTGAGAAGCTAGGCAGATTAGGATTCTGTGACTCTGGGGGCATCTAGGTGGCACAGTCATTAGGCTCTGCTTTCAGCTCAGGTCATGATCCCAGGGTCCTGGGATCCAGCCCCACATCAGGCTATCTGCTTGGCGGGGAGCCTACTCCCTCCTCTCTCTCTCTGCCTGCCTCTCTGCCTACTTGTGATCTCTGTCTGTCAAATAAATAAATAGAATCTTTAAAAAAGAAGAAAAAGAAAGAGCATGGGGGTCATGCTGCAGCAGATTAGGTATTTAACATATACCTTAGAATGTCTCTGCCTTTAGGAGTCCTGGCTGGCCACCAACTCAATACTTGAATGAAGCATCCAAGGCCCCCAAGACAGAAGTCTTATCCATGTCCACCACCACAAGGAAACACTGTGGCTCCTGCATAGTTGCAGGGCCCAGGACCAAGGAGGGAATAGGCAAGGGAGATCATCTAATCCCAATATAGCCCACTCTAAACTGGTCTGGCACGATTAAGAGTACAAGCATGTTTCCTCACATCTGTTCACAGCCATTGTCGCAACCCTCACTTCTGTCTTTAGCCATCTTCAGATTCTCTTAGGCCTCCCTCAGGCCCAAGGCCACCCATTTCATAAGTTTGGGGGTGGGAGGGAGTCTTGGTGGCAGGCTAGGAGAGTCATTCTTTCCCCAAAAAGCTTCCTTTTAATAATGCCTCCTGAAACATATGGGGTTGGGGGTCCAGAGAAACAGCCTCCTAGCCATGCCCAGACCAACAATGAAGACCCTGGGACCAAGAGAACACCCAAGCTCCCATCAAGGCTCAGGAGTGGGGCCAAAGGACCTCGGTCTCTCCAGCTAAAGAAATGGGCATAAAGCAAGGCAACGCTTGAGACTGATGTAGACAGGGGTACTGAAGGACAACTGTACCGTAGCCCTCTCACTTATCCCATATTCTACAGGGGAAGGTGAGCAGAGGTTGACCACACCCGCGCCCAGCATGGCGGGAGGTGGACGAACAGAACCAGGTGACAAGACAGACAGTCGTATGCTTCCCGACCTCGTGCTAGGAGCAGATGCAGACCGAGAAGAAAGCTCCTCTCCCCGCCCCCGCACCCCGTCCTGCAAGACACACAAACACACGGACCCACGACTGGACCCAAGCCTCACCCAGCACCACCGGAGGGGGACGTCCGACCGGGAGCGCCGGGTCTGCCAGGAGCAGGAGGAACAGAAAGCCACCCGGGAGCAGCGTCGCATGGTAGAGGCAGACGCGAAGACCCATTGCGTGAGACCGCCGCTACAGGTCCGAGGTGCGGATTCAGCGCTCCGTGCTCGCGCCTAGGCCGGGGCGGCGGCGACGCGCTTAACCCCACCGCCCGCACTGGGCCACAGGGGCCCGGCCAATCAGAATCCGCCTCCCCCAAAAGACCTGCCAATAGGAACTCGCCGCCAGGCACGTCCCTCCCAGTCGGAGCTCGCCGCCTCGCCCCTGCGGATCCCAAGCCAGCTCCTTAGACTGCGCCGCACGCCGAGCGCATCGATCGATTGGGGTTCAGCCTGGCTTCTCCGTTCAGTCCGGGACCAGTCGGACCCAGCTCGCCGCTGCTGGATATCCAACCCATCCTTGGGTACCCAAAGTCCACGCTGCGCGCCCTCATTCCCGATTCCTGGCTCTTCCCTGACCTGGGATCTGGAACGGATGGGCCAGAGCGTGGGTTCAAGGTCCAGTGCTTGCAGCTGCTGAGACACTGTCTGGTCAGAGCAAGGGGAAGAAGGGGAGAAGTGAGTCCCGGAAAGTTATTGGGCCTTAGGGGACCGGGAGTTGACCAGGACCTTTGTGCAATCCCCACATCAATTCTTCGCACCCTGCCATGATGGCACGTGGGTTCAAGCAAGGGGTCCAGGGAACCCCCTGCGTCTGTCCAGGGATTAAGAATGTGGGTGGGAGGGACAGGTAGAGGCCGAGTCAATGTGTGAGGGATGCCTGGCCTAAAGTTTTAGTTGCGGGCATTATGGAGTCACCCTTCGAAACTGAGCAGGTCTGGTGCCCCCGGAGAAAGTAGGTTTGAGCCTCAGCCCTGTGGCCATGGCGCATTTGGCAGATTCCCTAGCAGAGCAGGACAAGTGTTCTGACCTTGGAGTCTACTTACCATTCTCAGTCCACGCAAACTGAGGATCCAGAGAGGACACAGATTCCCTGCTCAAGGAATCAGAGGCAAACAGAATGGGCAGATTTGACAGCTGGCAATATGACCAGCACCACGGGTCACTCCAGGATAAGAAGACCAGTACATTTGGAGACTGAAAGTCTTGATCCTCCACATACTTCCTCCTGAGGGCCAGACAACACCCTGATCATCCTGTAGCTGGTCTTAAGACTTCTGGCACGCCCCTTCCTTCCTTCCTCTTGGCCAATGGCTGACCCTTTCTAGCCTTTCAGAGTATGCCTGGATTAATCAACTCACCATCTTGACCTGCCCCTCCTGTGTTCTTACAGGGAAACACATTGGTGGTTGGGGTACACTACTCTCTGAAGGTCCAACTATCTCTTAGGCCCCAGCAAGGCCCCCAAACCCCGGTCTCCCTCACCCCTATCCTAGGCCCCAGAAGAGGGGTTGCTGAAGACCAATCTAGTACAGGTCCACAGTGGGAGATCACAGAGATCCTTTTACCAGTACTAGGGACAGGCAGGAGTTTACAGTCAAGGGTTAAGTGGAGGGCGGGTAGGCATCAGGATGGCCTGGGCTGCCCTGGACTGTGGCCAGTCTGAATGTCTTGTCAACCTAGTGGCCTCAGGTGACCATGGGCCTTTCACAGGGTGTCCCAGTCCCACAGGTCCAGAAGGTGATAGGAACCGTGGGCATTGCAGGGAGAGGACGTCAAGGCCTAGTCAGCAATGATCTGTGCCAACAAGGTGGAGAGGAGAGGGAATCAGAAGATAAGGATCTCCCCCTTCTCACAATGACTTTGCCATCCACATGATCCCTCCCTGGCTGCAGACCTGGGCACATCCTGGATTCTAGATACTATTCTAATTCTCAAACCCACAACCAGGTAGTCACCAAGTCTTGCCAGCTCTACCTTTCCAAAGCCAAACTACTTTCATCCCCACAGTAGCCTCCCTGCTCATGTCCCAGTTTATGCCCTTATTCCTATGGATTGTTCTCCATGGGTCAGGTCGACACCATTAAACATATTAAATGAAGCCCCTCGCTGTCCGCCTAACCCCACTCACAATGCTCCTACTGCAAGCATCATACCCGTCTCACTCACAGTGAATGAGGACCCTGCAGGGGACTCTGGCCTTTTCCCACAACTTTCACTTCCTCTCTTCCTCAGTTGCTCACCTCCACCTTCAACAGCTTCCTTGCTCCCTAGAACAGGACAATCTCATTCTCACTCTGGACCTGTGCACTTGTTATCTGGAACTTTTTTTTTTTTTTTTTTTTAGAGAGAGAGAGAGCGAGAGCGAGCAAGCACAGGCAGACAGAGTGGCAGGCAGAGGCAGAGGGAGAAGCAGGCTCCCCAGCGAGCAAGGAGCCCGATGTGGGACTCGATCCCAGGACGCTGGGATCATGACCCGAACCGAAGGCAGCTGCTTAACCAACTGAGCCACCCAGGCGTCCCAAGGACCTGTGCACTTGTTGCATGGGATCACTCTGCAGCCCCCATTTTGGGGGATTCAGCTGCGTTCTGCCTTTAGGCCTCAGCCCAGACACCATTGACTCTGAAGCAGCCCCTACCTGAATCCCAGCGGAATATAATCCATGCAAGAGGAAGCCCTTCACCTGCCTGCTACTGGTGCACCTGCCTTTTGGGTTACTAAGTACCATTGGCACAGTCCCAGGCACACAGCAGGTGCTGAACATATATTGAATGACTGAGTGATACATCCCCTTCTCTAACACTCTCCCCCCTTCCAGGATGAGGTCCTGGTTGGTGCCTGTCAGACCTGAAGAAGGAGATCAGGGACTGAGAGGTCCACAGGCTGGTTGGGCTACCTTCCTCAGATGAGAATCCAGCCAACAGCTTTTGCCCTTTCTCTGTGACACTGGGCCCTTTGCATTCCCTCTTGCTCGCACAAGTTCCGAGCTCCCCTGTCTGGACCAGGTGGGTGCCTGGGCTTAGGGCAACGCAATCAAGACTACAGCTTCTGAGCTGGTTTGATAGCCAGAGCTGAGCCCATCTGGAGGCCAACTGATTCTCCCTAAAGCTCCCGGTTCATCAGGATCCTATTCCTCTGATGCCAAAGCCTCCCTGGAATCATGAAAGGCCAAATCATGACCAAATCATGACAGAACAGGTTATCTCTTATTTTTTTTAAGCAAATTAGCAAGTTTTATACTTGTTTCTACATGCTTTCTTGAAAGTCCCCCTCCTTTTTTTCCTTAAGATTTTATTGATTTATTTGACAGAGAGAGAGCACAAGCAGGCAGAGCAGCAGGGAGAGTAGCAGGCAGAGGCAGAGGGAGAAGCAGGCTCCCTGCTGAGCAAGGAGCCCGATGCGGGACTCTATCCCAAGAGCCTGGGATCATGACCTGAGCTGAAGGCAGATGCTTCACCGACTGAGCCACCCAGGCGTTCCTCTTATTTTTCTTTTTTTTAAGATTTTATTTATTTCTTTGATGGAGCTCAAGCATAAGTAGGCACAATGGAGGTAGACTGAGAGGGAGAAGCAGCCTCCCGCTGAGCAGGGTGGCCACTGTGGGGCTCGATCCCAGGACCCTGGGATCTCAACCTGAGCCAAACGCAGACACTCAACCAACTGAGCCACCCAGGTGCCCCCAGAACAGGTTAATCTAACCTGGCTTGGGCATCAAAAATGTTACATGGAGGAGGAATTATTCGAGATGGGTCTTGAAGAGTAAGTAGGAATTTGCCAGGAAAACAAAGGGATGAGTAGGTGGGTGGGGCCTTCAGGTAGGGAGCTTAGTATGTGCAGCAGCCTGGAGACCTGAACAATCACAGTGTGTCCGGGGCACATGGTGGGTGGGAGTGGAACAGAGAGGCTGGAGGTTTTGAAAACCAAACTTAAAAACTTAGCCTATGGGGGCCCCTGGGTGGCCGGTCGTTGAGTATCTGCCTTCTGCTCAGGTCATGGTCCCAGTGTCCTGGGATCAAGCTGGCATCATCCGGCTCCCTGCTCATGGGGAAGCCTGCTTCTCTCTCTCCCACTACCCCTGTTTGTGTCCCCTCCCTCTCTGTGTCCAACAAATAAAGAAATCTTAAAAAAAAAAAAAAAAAAAAAAAGGACAAACAAACTTGGCCTGTGCCCAGGAAGCCAGGAGCGGTAAAGATGCTCTAACCAGAGGGAGGCGGTCTCAAGGTCCTTCCCTTTACGCTTATGTCCTGGAGCATTGCCCCAGGTTGGGCTCTCCTGTGCAAGTTCCTCCTTCCAGCCCCCAGCACCTGGTTCAGGCGACAGGGTCAGTGCGCCCTCTGGTGGGTACTCAGCGGAGATCCGGCAAAGACGCTTAGCGGGAAACCTGGGTGGAGCCCAGAGCGCTGGCTCCGCGGGAGGCTCAGGAGATAAGGAAAAGTAGCTGCAGACGATCGAGTTGTGGGCCACGGGGCCGCCGAGGGTGTGGATGGCCCTGAGCCGGCGAGTGTGGATCTCCGCAGTGGATCCAACAAGGCATCCAGCAAAGAATCCTCTTCCACAGTGGGTTATTTTCTGGCCTGGGAGGGAGAGAGGAGGGCGCTTTTACACCACTCCTAGACGCCCGGTAGACCCCCATGACCCGCCACCCTATATCTGCCCCAACCTTTATGTACCCGCCACTGGAGCGCCAGATTCGGCGACTGTGTGGCCTGGCTCCCAGGACCAAGTTCCTTTCCCCGTGATTACCTGAATTACACTTTGGGAAACGCTACGGGCTGGACCTTTGGAGCCTTGCTCGCCCCTTTCACGTATGTTATTTCCAATTCATTCATTAACGATTTATAAACCCTAATAGCTGGGTTAGGATGGGGGACACTGCTCAATGAAATCGAGAAATCTCAAATTACCGAGGCGTCCCCTACTACAGGGAGAGGTGCCTTGAGAGAAAATGCAGGACAAGGGATGGGTTGGGAGGGGAGGAAAGAGATCAGATGAGACTCCTAGAGGAAAAAGACCTGTAGCCCCAGGGAATGGTACTGAAATACCCAAAGGCTTATGATGCAAAGCAAAGCACTTTGACAACCAATCATTCATTCATTCATTGTCTTGAGCAAGTACTGCAAGCCAGGCGGTGTGCTAAGTACTGGGGATGAGCCTATCCTCCAGGGTCTGGGTTCCCAGTGGATGTGGTATAGAGAGACAATAAAGGATTTACTGTGTTAGAAGTTACTTTAGTGTTGGGGAAAAGGAGTGAGGGTTGTTTAGTATTAATATGTGTGATCTGGGAGGATCCATCTGAAGATGAGTAAAGGAGCTCAGCAAAGCAGGGGCCCTATCGTTATTTCAAAGAATTAAAGAATTTAGTTTTTCAAGAAGAGTCCAATCATCGGAAACTGTCATGTGGTTGGAGGCGGGCGGAGTTGCCCCACGCTGCCAGGATAGCTAGGGGTGCCACCCTGGAGAGGTCACCTTAAAAAGGTGGCTTCCCTTAACACCTGACCTCGAGACCCACGATGAAGGAAGAACAGGGAAGGGCCTAGTGTGAAAGTCTAGAGGTTCAATGGATGAGGGCTCCCGGAAGGCTGAGACCGAGATCGAGTTAGCGCTCAGATGGCAAGGTGGTGACGCCAGACTGTCTTGTAGAAGCTGGAGCCCAGACAAGAGCCCTACAAAGAGCGACGCCCGCCAAAGGAGTTTTAGGAGAGGCCCTGAGGGTGAGCATGGGTTTGAGGCAAAGGCGTGGATGGAGGAAAGCCCAACTCCGCCAAGCGCACGCGCGCTCCAGGGCGGATAGGGGAGGAGCCTTACTTCGCTGTTGGGCTCCGCCCCCAAACAAATATTTGACATTCCAGGCTTATCTAGAGGCTAACTGAGACTCGAAGAGCGAAGTTTCCCCCTCCCGCAGGGCCTGATTGGCCTAGTGCTTTCGCCGTCGGAACCAGCCGGCAGGCGCCGGAGTGGGCTGTCCGGAAAGGGGCGGATACCCGCCTATACCAGAGGAAGCGCTGGTCACCCGAAGCCGCTGGAAAACCTGTCTGTTTCCCACTCCCGGCGCAAGTCACTTCCGTACTGGGCACGGCGGTCCCTTTATCCGTTAAGTAGGGACGCGCGGAAGTGTGGGTTTAATGGGCAAGGCCTCGGAAGCGCCCGTCCACCTCGGGCTCTTTCTCCATCGTCCGAACGTAGGGACGCAGCGCCCAGCTTTTCCGAAAGCGCGAGGTGCGGCTCCCGCCTCAGTTTCCGCGCGGACTTGGCAAGCCCACGTCCTTTCCCCCCGCCCTGATATCTTCAGTTTCTCAATCATATAAATGGGGAGCACTTGGCGAAGTCCAGGGCGGCCTGGAAAGGGCGCCGTAAAGGAGCCCCACCAAGCACGATGGGACGAAAGGGTGGTGGGGGTCCTCCACGCGGGACTGCCCTTACTGGGTTGCTGGTCTCCGATAGAGAAGAGATGAAGGATCTGCAGCCCGCACGCGCACAGTACACCTTCGCCGCTAGCCCCCACCCGCCGGCGCGCTCACATCTCCAGAGGTCAGGAGGGGAGGGCGACGAAAACAGGCAGCAGTCTCCACGTGGGGTAACCCAGAACATTAGGCTCACCCCCGTCGAGAGTGGCGCTCTCTGGAGTCGAGCGGGCGCGCTTCCTGCTTCCCCAGCACCGAGGCCTGCACACCACCTAGAGTGTTCCGCACCGCGGGCACATCCTGGAGCCAGGCTAAGGGCAGGTCTTCCCACGTGTGTGGACAAGCCCTGCCCCGTGACCTTTACTCTCCCGTCCCCATGGCTCTAAGAACCTCGGCTGATCCCCGACCCTCCCCCCAGTCCACTTGGCTTCTGGTGACCACCCCCGCACAGGCCTCTGGGTGATATCCCGTAATTCACCGCCCTCTTAGGTGACTTCTGTCACCCCCCGACCGGCCGTCATGATCCCCCCCACAGCCCCTATACTGCCTCCTGGTAATTTTCATAAATCCCATGTGACCCCTACGGACCGCAGAAGGCCCCTGTTTTTGCGCTCTTCTTGGCGCAGGCCTCATGGTGGGGGGGGACAGAGAGTAGAACGAGACCGAGTCAGGCGAAGCCCTCTGACGGAATGGGAGGCCGGGCGGTGAGCGCGTACCCAGGTGAGCGCGCGCGCTCTGGGCTAGGTTCTAGCCGCCTTCTCCCTCTGTTCCCCCGGCTGCCCTCGGTCACGTGGCCCGCGGGGCCGACAGGTAACTCGCCCGGAGAGGGCGGGGGCCAGTAGCCGCCCCGCCCCACGGGGCGCCGCGGGCGGGTCTCAGCAGCGCCCACTGCGCCAGCCGGGCCGCAGGTGCCGCCCCCGACACACGGTGTCCCGCCCAAGCTGATTCGTGTCTGCCGTCGGCTGGTGCGTGCGTGCGCCTCGTCGGTCCGCGTGTGTCTGGCCAAGCGCCCCCTTCCTCTGCGGCCATGACTCCGCCGCCTCCCCAGCCACCGCCCCCGGGCCCGAACCCCACCTCAGACTCTGCCGCCGACCCCCGCCCCCGGCCCGGACCACTGGTCGTACTGTTCGGAGCCACGGCCGGTGCGCTGGGGCCGGACCTCGGTTCGGATGAGACCGACTTGATCCTCTTGGTCTGGCAAGTGGTGGAGCCGCGGAGCCGTCAGGTACGGTGAGAAGGGGTTGGTGGGGTTCCCAGGATCCGAGGGGAACAGTGGCTGATAGGTTTCCCCCGCCGCTCGTAGGTGGGGACGTTGCACAAGTCATTGGTTCGCGCCGAGGCGGCCGCACTGAGCCCGCAGTGCCGCGAGGCGAGCGGCCTGAGCGCCGACAGCTTGGCGCGGGCCGAGCCGCTGGACAAGGTGCTGCAGCAGGTGAGTGCTGGGGCCCGGGTGAGTGGAGGCATGGCGGGGCCGCGGGGACATTTCCCAGCGGGAGAGGCGGCAGGAGGCAAGGCCTGGCGTGCTGCGACCAACTGGCCTGGGCGGTAGGACGAGTTCCTGTTGTTTAAAAGTTTCAGAGATTCCCGCGTGTGCCGGCCGTTCCTGGGGGCACCTTCCTTTTCAGCCTTTCCAGGGATTCACTCCTACTGACGCGGAGGGCTGGAAACTGCGAGACCCCTCCCAGGGCCTGCAGGGCTGTGAGGCTGAGACGCCTCTGGGAACCTGCCTGGCCGGGTCTCCGAGAACGGCAGTCGGAAGGCAAAAGGGTCGAGGGGCCTGGTGTCGGCCATAGGTCACGGTCCCTGCCGCCGGCGACGTCGGCCCACCCACCGGCTTTGGAGATGCTGGAGCGGGGGCGTAGGGCGGGGTCTGCCTGCGAGGCAGACGCCGCCAGGTGTGAGCTGCTCGTCTAGGCCTGTCCCAGCGGGCTGGCCGGGCGTGGGCGCTGTCCCGACCCCGCCTGAAGGCTACCTGTCTCCGGAGTGCAAAGGCCCAGGGTGCCTCCTGGCCGAAGTGGGAGGCGGCTCCCGTTGCTGTTTTCTTTTTCTTATCTCCCGTGTTGCACTCACCCTGAGCCTGATTCTTGAGTGTAATGAGTTTAAGTGCTTTACACGCACAAATTCTTTCATTTTCCAACAACGGCGGTGGTTCTTGATGAGGTACAAACGTGTTGAACCTGATCCTGTTCCAGAAGGGCTCCCAGGCTAGACCCTACTCCCGGAGCGGGCTGAAGGAGAACTAGGTTGGCTTGCTCTGAAGGAGAACTAGGTTGGCTTGCTCTGGGCCTGTGCCTAGCTAGTACTTCTGCTGTTCTCTAGCAGGGAGGAAGGCTGGGGGGCCAGAAGGGGGGTGGTGCTGGGCAGCTTGAGAAGTGCCACCCCCTCTGTGAGCAAACAACTCCGTGCCAGCTGGTCGATAGTGTGGGTCAAAGCTCATGCTGCCCAGGGCGTCCAGGTGTGGAGCTCTGTCCTTGGATTTTCTCTGGCCCCCGGTTGGTCAGACATAGAGGCGGGGCTGCCATTGACCAAGAGCCAGCTAGGCCTCAGGCAGGAGGATTGGGCCTCCCCCACCTGTCTGAAGGTGGTGCCTGGTCAGGGACAGGTTTAACCTGCTTTGCCCCGCCCCTTCCCACCTGCTTGTCCCACTCCACCAGGTGTTTGCTCTGGCCTCACTCCAGACTCTTGGGAGTGTATTTAACGGGGGCTTGGGTGAAATGTGTCTGCCCCCATTTGGCCTGGAGAAGGTGACAGTGGACTGGGGGAGAAGAGGAACACAGAACCAGGCCTCACACCTGTGGCCAGCTCCTCCCTAGGCAGGGTAGGGCTGAACATCTAGCTGAACCTGCTTTGCAGCCTGTGCCCTCCCTCCTGCCCGCCTAGCTATGAGCATGTGTCTGTCTCTCTCCCCACTCCCTCTCCCCAGTTCTCACAGCTGGTGAGCGGGGATGTGGCTCTGCTAGGTGGGGGCCCCTACATGCTATGCACTGATGGGCAGCAGCTGCTGAGACAGGTCCTGCACCCCGAGGCCTCCAGGAAGGTATGCCACTGAGGGCACAACAGGGGGTAGGGTTCCCAGGACCCCTGTCATGGGGGTGGGCAGGGCCACTCAGTTCCCCCCACTCATGCCCCCTCCCATGTGCCTCCAGAACCTGGTGCTCCCCGGCACCTTCTTCTCCTTCTACGACCTCCGCAGAGAGTTCCATGTGCAGCACCCAAGCGCCTGTCCTGCCAGGGAGCTCACCGTGGCCACCATGGCACAGGGTACCTGCGACTCGGAAGGGTTAGGTTGGGGGGAAGCTGTGTTTGAGTATGTGCATCCTGAAGGGTTACGCACACGAGTTTACATTATCTGTCAAGTCCTTGATGAGACATGCCTCCGTGTGGGTGCTGGGGTATGTCTGAAATAGGGACATATGTCTGCATATGTCTGGGATGGGGACTTGTAAGGGCATATATGAGCCAGATCAGAACAAATGTTTGTTGGGATTTCCTCATTGTTATTTCTCTGCTCATAGACTTGGGGCTGGAGACAGATGCCACAGAGGATGACTTTGGGGTCTGGGAAGTGAAGACAATGGTAGCTGTCATCCTCCACCTGCTCGAAGAGCCCAGTGGTAAGGTTTCCCTCACCACCTGTCACCTGCTCTCAGGACTGGGCGGATGTCTGCGTCTTACTTCTTCAAAGTCCCCATCCCCACTTGTTACAATCTTTGAGAGACCATAGGTGGAAGCTCCTTTGTCACCTTCTTATCCTCCTCGACTGTCCTCTTTTTGCAGAGCTGGGTGGGGAAACCCCCCTCCACCAGACCCTGCTGACCCCCATGCCATCTCCTCTCAGGTCAATTGTTTTCGAAGGCAGAGGTGGTAAAGCAGAAATATGAGACAGGTCCTTGGTGAGTGTGAGGGCGGGGCTGGGGTGGGGGGGGGACCAAGAGCTGCACGACTCTGACACTGCCCTGCCCCCGCAGCAGCAAGGCCGATGTGGTGGACAGTGAGACCGTGGTTCGGGCCCGTGGGTTGCCCTGGCAGTCATCAGACCAGGACGTGGCTCGGTTCTTCAAAGGACTCAACATTGCCAGGTGGGTCTGGCAGGGTGGGCGGGCTCAGGAGGGCGAGCCTGCCCCTGAGGCACTAATAAAGCACTGCACTGGCTCTGCAGGGGTGGTGTCGCACTCTGCCTCAACGCCCAGGGCCGCAGAAATGGCGAGGCCCTCATCCGTTTTGTGGACAGCGAGCAGCGGGACCTAGCGCTGCAGAGACACAAGCACCACATGGGCGTCCGCTATATCGAGGTGGGGCTTTGGGCTGGGAGTAAAGCAGGACAGAGCTGAGGCCCACCAGGCTGCAGACCCATGGGCTGTCCTCACTGTCCCCACAGGTATACAAAGCAACAGGAGAGGAGTTTGTGAAGATCGCGGGGGGTGAGTATGCTCCCAGCAGCACCTCGCTCTGCTGGCTCTCCGTCCATGTCCCACTTGTCCACCACCGCACCACCCCCCCACCCCGCCTTCCTGTCCCCTTCCCAGCATGCCATGCGAAGGTGGGTATCTGGAAGGGCACAGATGAAGTCAGTGGGTGACTCCCCTGCCTCTCACCAAGGCACATCACTAGAGGTGGCTCGTTTCCTGTCACGGGAAGACCAGGTGATCCTGCGGCTACGGGGACTGCCCTTCTCGGCTGGGCCGGAGGATGTGCTGGGCTTTCTGGGGCCCGAGTGCCCGGTGACTGGAGGTGCTGACGGGCTGCTGTTTGTGCGCCACCCTGACGGCCGGCCCACTGGTGACGCCTTTGCCCTCTTCGCCTGTGAGGAGCTGGCGCAGGCTGCACTGCGCAGACACAAGGGTATACTGGGTAAGCGATACATCGAACTCTTCCGGAGCACGGCGGCTGAGGTGCAGCAGGTGAGCACCCAGGGCTCGCCCTCCTCCCGTGTGCGTCTCCTCCAGGGTCCCCCGTCCCACCTGGCTTGACGGGCCTGTGGCTGCCTTCCTTGCCAGGTCCTGAACCGCTATGCATCCAGCCCACTCCTTCCCACACTCACCGCTCCCCTGCTCCCCGTCCCCTTCCCACTGGCAGCGGGGACTGGGAGAGACTGTGTACGCCTTCGAGGCCTGCCCTATACAGCCACCATCGAAGACATCCTGAGCTTTCTGGGGGAGGCAGCTGCTGACATCCGGCCCCACGGGGTGCACATGGTGCTCAACCAGCAGGTGAGGCTTTTGCCAGCACGGTGACCGACAGGGTCAGAGAGGGCTGTGTGGTTGGGAGCAAGGCACTCTTGCCGGGACAGGTTGTTTATGAGACCACCCTGTGCACAGGGTCGGCCCTCAGGCGACGCTTTTATCCAGATGACATCAGCAGAGCGGGCCCTAGCTGCTGCCCAGCGTTGCCATAAGAAAGTGATGAAGGAACGCTATGTGGAAGTGGTTCCCTGCTCCACAGAGGAGATGAGCCGTGTGCTAATGGGGGGCACCTTGAGCCGCAGTGGCATGTCCCCTCCACCCTGCAAGCTGCCCTGTGAGTGTTGCAGGGGCTGGGGAAGGAGGCATGTGGGGGCCAAACTGTTGTAAGCCTCACTTTCTGCAGTGGGGACTCTCTTCTGGCTGCCTCACCCAGGGCAGTGCTGGGCTCCCTGCAGATGCACTCTCTGCTTCTGCCTCCAGGCCTCTCACCACCTACCTACGCCACCTTCCAGGCCACCCCAACACTCATCCCCGCTGAGACGGCAGCCTTGTATCCCTCTTCAGCACTGCTCCCGGCTGCCAGGGTGCCTGCTGCCCCTACCCCTGTTGCCTACTACCCAGGGCCAGCCACTCAACTCTACATGAACTACACAGCTTACTACCCCAGGTACCAGCTGCTGAGAAAATTCCACAGTCTTGCCCCCATTCTGGTGTGCGGGAGGGTCATGATCCCCTTCCTGGGCCACATAATCCAAGGTCTGTTAGAGCTGGGACTTAATCTAAGATGGACAAGGAAGTGAGAGGTATGGTCTGGAGAATACCGTCTACAAATGAGAATGGAAAAGACTCTGGAGACAAGTTTTAGGGAGGAGGAACTGAACTAAACACAGGCAGAGAGAGACAAGGGAAGATGGGACAGCACTCCTAAATCCTGCCTCTTCCGTCCTAGCCCCCCAGTGTCCCCGACCACTGTGGGCTACCTCGCCACACCCCCTGCTGCCCTGGCCTCTGCTTCCACCTCAGTGTTGTCCCAGCCAGGAGCCCTGGTCCGTATGCAGGGTGTCCCATATACAGCTGGTATGAAGGATCTACTCAGCGTCTTCCAGGCCTATCAGGTGAGGTGTGGCTGGAGGGCTTGGGAACTGGCTGAGCCTCGAGCTCCCTCTCCTAAATCTCTTTCCCTTCCGCAGTTAGCCCCTGATGACTACACCAGTTTGATGCCTGTTGGTGACCCGCCCCGAACTGTGCTACAGGCCCCCAAAGAGTGGGTGTGTTTGTAGGTGAGGGAGCCAGGAGGTAAGAGCTGGCTAACGTCTATCACGTCTCTCTTGGCATCCAGAGAACCAGTACCCTCAACCAGGTGGCTTCTTTCTGGGCATGTCAAAGCTCTCAGCACCTAGAATGAGCTCAAGCCCCAGCTCCATCTCCCACTTGTTGCTCTGCCTGTTCACCCCAAAGATGACAGCTGGACCCTATATGCAGGGCTGGGGGTGGAATGGTGTTACCCTGCTCCCAATGGCCTGATCTGGGCCTCCTGGGTAGCACCATGAGATCCTTCGGTCTGTTCGGCCATGGTCCGTACCCAGATTCTGTGGGGCTGATGTCCACAGCAGGCATGCTTGCTTTTTATAAATGTAAGCCCTGGTGCCTTCAATGTATGACTCCTGGGAGCTTCTGAGTAAAGATCCCAATATTCTGCTTTCCCTTTCCCTTCTGGTAGGGGGCAGGGAGGCAGAGAATGATACTTGACCCTTAGTGGCCACATTGTGCCATGGGTCCAAGGACGCTAGCTCTCCTCCAACTTGGCATAAGGACTACCAGGTGGCAAAATCAGACTGTTTTGATAGACTGTACTGCAGTATCCCCAGAGGACACTAGGGGGCAGGAGGCCTTCACACAAAAACTCAGGCCTGAATTTTAAAGGGGACTTTCTGCCTACTTTTCATGCACACCTTGGGCAGGCCAGTTGTCCCGAACTCAGCAGACATCGTGGAATGTCCTTTGCACCCATTAGAGGGTACAGAACTGAAGCTTCGGAAGGAATTGGGAACTCTGTTCACTCCTCCATAAAATAAACAAAGGTTCCTAACCAAGTGGACTTTCTAAAAGCCAAAGTACCTTTAGCTGCTTTGGACTCCCGAGTGTGGGGCTCCACACCTGCCCCAGGGAGAGGGAAACTCAGGCAGATTTCAAGGACACTGTTAACCTGTCACCGCTTATTATTTCAGCCCTGTAACTGAGGAACCTGAATTGCTGGCTCTTCCCTTTGTTATTTGTGTAAGGGGCACTATACTCCTATAAAAGGTTTTAAAGTACAAAATGTGTAAGAAAACACAATCCCAAGTGCTGTAAACATAACAGAGAACTAATTCCTAAACTGTACATTGCCCATCTTATAAAATACAAGGTTTCAATTGAACCCTTCTGAGCCTTGAAGGTAACCATCTATTCTGAATATTACAAACAGGGCTTCAAGGCTGGGGGTGCCTGGGTGGCACAAAACTCTCGGTTTTGGCTCAGGTTGTGATCTCGGGGGTCTCCCTCTCCCCCCAAAATAAATAAATCTTTAGGAAAACAAAGCCACCACTCAAGGGCTTCATGGCCAGATCCTAGCAGAGCTGCAGTGGTAGTAGTTAGCCCTGGGCAGCAACACCACACGGGAACCCGAAGACAGGACATCTGATCCCTTTCGAGGTATTTTCAGCCACGTTTCTTAGTATCTAGCAAGTAGAAGGCTGCTTATCCCCTTCCTCAAACCAAGAGGTAGCACAGGTTGGAAGGGGCAGGGGTAGATGCTAAGACATGCCCAGTTGCTCAGTGTTGCTACTAGAAGTCAGTTTGCAGAGTCCAATGACTCTGTGCCTTAGCACCACTACGTTGCACAGAAGTTTAGTCTTTACCTGCAAAGCAAAAAAATACTGATTCTTAAGCCAAAGACTTAACAAAATGATACAAGACTGCTTATATATAGTATACAAAGCTCTTTTAAAATTCAGCTTTTATTTTAAATAGGAAAGCATTTCTAGTGCTACAGGCATCAAGGTATTTAAAAGGCATCAGAATTTGGTGCATAGCAACTCTGGATCATAGAGGCTTTTATTCCTGAGGGCAGCAGAGCAACCCCAAGAGGGTCCTGCAAGGGAAACTCTTGCAGTAACTCCATGTGAGACGGCTACCCCAGGGGCAAGAGGGTGGAGGCAAGTCCGGCCAGCTGTCTGGAACTTCGTATCATGGGCTGCCTCTTAAAAACCCTCCAAAGGAAGCTGTGGGCTGCCAACTACAGGCCCTGAAGCAAATCTCACTATCCACATTCTGACATAAAACTTTTAAAGAAAATGTGAAAACACCCAGCTCCAAGAGGGACCAGAGTGATTTGCTGAAGGATAGACATTTTTCTCCAACTAGGTTTAGGGGAAAACTAAATCATGGTTTGAAGGGGGGAAAAAAAAAAAAAACATACTTCTTTATCCTGCAGGAGGCCAACGGCTCCTACCGGGCTGAATAGAGGAGGTGGGCAATGAGCCGGCTCCCCCTGCGGAGGCCTTACTTGGCCTCAATGGAGAGTCCTGGCATCTAGGACTCCAAATCCCCTGGAGTAAAAACATCAAGCCCTTGACCAGCTCAGCACACTGTCACACATATAGGCACTCAAAAAAAAAAAAAAAAATTCCTTCCTGAATAGATGAAATTACATGATTTTGTTGGAAAACATACTGCAAACTTCAGGTGCTTTGAAATGGGCCCAGCCTTGGAATAGGTACTAATCCCATTAAAAGTAGGAGGAAGGGCAGGGTTTGGAAAAAGCACCCAACTCGGGCACCTCCTTTGGTAGACAGCAGGCTGGAGTTTCTTGCTGGCCCCTGCCCTGGGCACCAGCCTCACCAGCAGCAGCACCGGGGCATCTTTGGTGTGGAGGATCAGGTCTATGATGCTACCTCATGTCGGGTTTACCTTGAAGCCTTTTGGGGGAAAGGCTGGTTTTTTTAGGCCATGTAGATGGGAGGAGGGTAGGCCAGAATCAGGGATAAGCATTCCATTCCACTGCGAATCTGAGAAGCTTCCCTTCTGGAGTCCTGTATTTTCTCTGCTCCTCTTCTGATGCATAGCTCATTTGTGCTTAGCTTCTGACACAGCTTAGCCTCTGGAGAGGAGTTAGAACCAGCAAATTTGCCTAAACCATCATGAGGCTGTGGCTTCAAAGGCTATAGAGCAGCCAAATGCAGATACTCCCAGTTAGAAAAGATCTGGGACAGAGGACACAAAAGGGAAAAGCACTCCACAGCCTACTTGTTTGCAGGATGGCAGGATATTAAAGCTAGGAAGCTAAAAAACCCACCTTTCAAAGTCACCTTACATGTAGCTATCTTATCCAAGGCCCTGAGGGAAAAAAAGCAATTTCAACATGGCATCAGTATGGAGAGACTGCAGGAAGATTACCTAGAACGTTACAAAAAGGCTATGCTCTGGAATGTCGTTTTATATTCCAACATGTCAATGATTGGAATGGTCTCTTCTCTAACAGTTTACTTTTATAAAGAGGTATAAGCTACATTTGGCTTTATTTCCTATAAATCTATGAAAGGCTTTAGGACATGCTGAGTTTCTGAGGCATAGGTGTGGGCTTAGGAGAATTTTTTTTTCCTTTGTTTGCCTCTGGAAGGTTTTATCAAAAGTTCCTACTTTAAAAATATCATCAAAGCTAAAGAGTCCTTCAAATGACCGTAAAGGAGTAAAATCACCAATCATAGCTAAGCAACCAGGTCACTTGCAAAAGCAGCATCTCTGAAATGGAGAGCCTGCTGCATTCACACTCAAAGCACCCATCATATAAAAGTATCCTATTTAAATATAAAAAGCAAACTTATTTCCCCAAAGCTCAGTCTATACTGCTCCTGTTCTTTTACAAAATCTACCCAAGGCCTGAGGTGGAGGAATGCTGCTTTCCCCACATATGGTGACCCCAACTCCCGGTGCCAGTCCTGAAGGCCACAGAGTTGGAAACCCAAGGTCCAAGGAGAGAAACATGCTGAGAAGTACGTGGTGGTGGACACATGGCTGCAGTGAACACTGTCAGAGGCCATCGGATCTTCCTATATCCAGGGAATCAGGGCCTGGAAGGGGAGCCTGCCTGCTCACCCCTGTTCCTTGGGAAACAGAAATCTGAGACATGTCTCTCCCAATTATCTCGTTCACTGAAAAACAAGAAAAAGAATGATTAGTGACCTTTATGTGACTGACCATGTGATGCTCAATGGCGAGTTCCATTTCAAAGATATTTTTCCCTTTCCAGTTTTCTGTAAAGGTAAATGCAGTGCTTAAAGCCTGGTCCTAAACCGAATGGAGACCTTATTACAGACCTCTCTTTCCCTTTCAGTTTAGTTTGGGATGGGAAGGGAGATAGCTCAGAGAACAGGAAACATTCTTACCCTGTATAAGCTTATGCTCTAGAGCAGAAGACAGGATACATCTGAAATGAGTTCATATTAATCTCACTTTTCCTGGATTTGCATGCCTTTACAGGGGGTTTTCCCCTTCTGATTCCTGTGGTATACTTTGTATGTAAAGTGAATGCAAATAAATGTTTTGGTGAGAATAAAGGAAGATTTACTAAATAAAGCAGTTACTTTGTTACCTTATGCTAATACAAAGTATTCTTCATTATGTTGGGGGCAAACTCTTGGAAAAGACTCTTGATTTTTTGATGGTTTCTATGACAAGTCAAGCACTTCAAGGAACATAGTGCTCTGTGAAGCACAATACAAAAAACTTCCATCTTAAGGAGCCAGTATAGAAAATAATATCCTGGGGGCACCTGGGTGGCTCAGTCGGTTAAGTGTCTGACTTCAGCTCAGGTTATGATGGGGGGGGGGGGTAAGGGAGGAGCCTGCTTCTCCCTCTCCTCCCTGCTTGTGCTCTCTGTCCCTATCTTTGTCTCTCAAATAAATACATAAAATCTTAAAAAAAAAATACTCCAAATTCCCCCAATAAGAACCCTTGGTTCTCTCATCATGAGAATTCTTTGCTTTGAAATGAAAATTCTTTGCTTTATCAACTAAAGATTAAACTCCTAGGTGTGTACTCAAAAGAACGAAAAACCTATCCATATAAAAACTTGTACTCAAATACAAGTTCACAGAAGCATTTTTCATAATAGCCCCAAAGTGGAAACAACCCAGATGTCTACCAAGTGATGAATGGATAAACGAAATGTGGGCTATCCATACCATGGAACATTATTCAGCCACAAGAAGCAATGAAGTTCTAATACATGCTACAACATGGATGAATCCTGAAAACATGCTAAGTGAAAGAAATCAGACACAAAAGATCATACATTATTTGATTCCATTTGTATAAAATGGCCAGAAGAGACAGAAAACAGGTGGTTGCCAGGAGTTATGGTGAGGGAGGAACAGGGAGTGACTACTAATGGGTATGGGATTTCTTTTTTTTTTGGAGTAATGAAGGTTTTCTAAAATTAGATAGTTGTGATAGCTACACAATTCTGTGAATATACTGAAATCACTGAATGGTGTATTTTCAAGGGTGAATTTTATAGTAATGAATTATATCTCCCTACAGCTGTTATAAATGAAAATAGGCCAAGACAAAAAAAAATTTTATACTTAGAATGTGATGGGATCATAGCAAAGGAGATACAATCACTTAAAAAATCTTCAAGTATTAACATCTACTCTTTTTATAGTTTAGGTAATTTTAAAAATTCTTCAAATTCATATACTGATGACTATAAGAAGGAAACTAACATTCACTTCATAAATATTTACTGAGCATCTGTGACAGTTTACAACTGAAATTTTGTATCTTATTTCAATCTTCACAACATCTGAAGGTAACTACTAACCCACTACTTTATAAATCAGTTAACTGAGGCTTTGGCAGTTCACTCATTTGCTTAGTAAACGGTGGAATGAGTTTCCAAACCCCTGTCACTTCTTGGAGGCCAAGAGTAGAGAAACAGGGAAATCGTTTAGACAAAGTGCGAAAACCTGGACAAATGTGATGCTTGGGGAGGGAGCGGGAGACAGGAAAGAGAGAATCTAAAAGGGACAAAAATAGAAAAGGCAGCCATTGGCACCTGTTATTCCAAGCCACATTAACAAGCAAGGAACAGTGTTTTCAGTGTGGACTCCACATGTAGGTCTATGGCCTAGTCTCATGCTAAGACGGAGCACCGGGATGGCCCATGATCTCTGCACGTGGCCTCTCACATAACTCACCACACTGAATTACTGGTAGGGGGTTATCATTCTCTCTCTCTCAATAGCTTGTGATTTTTATTTTGACAGTGTCTGTTTTAGACAGGTCTCCCAGCAGTGGCAACAAGCCAAATACAGAAGCAAGTACCAGCTGACAATCATCTTTTCCCAACACTTATCCCTTCCAAGGATGGTAACTTCAGAGATGTTCCAAGCTGCCATGCAACACACCTTCTTAAATTATCTTACTGTCCAACTTTTAAATCTACAATGTGACTAAAATGGTGTTTTATTATTATTAAAAAACCCACACATGATGTATTGTTTTCCTGTGTCTTTATGAGGAAGTCAATGCTTACATTTTCTTGAGGATGAGGGTATATATCTAGCACTATCCACCCACTTACCAAGTACATTTTTTTTTTTTTTTTAAGATTTTACTTACTTGAGAGAGAGAGAGGAGAGTAAGAGAGCACAAGCAGTGGGAGTGGCAGGCAGAGGGAGCCCCAGTGAGCAGGGAGCCTGATGTGGAACTTGATCCCAGGACCCTGAATCATGACCTGAGTGGAAGCCAGACACTTAACTGACTGAACCACCCAGGCGTCCCCACCAAGTACTTTGATGATGAGAATAAATACATCATTTTCTGAGGTAGTCAGGTGATGCTGTTTATAGCAAAAGCCTGATCAAAGCTGTTTTCTTTCTGCTCCCTCTTATCAAAGTTCTGTTGCTCTTTTGCTTGTGATACCTAATCTCACTTAGCTGAAGCAACCTGGTAGATTCTTGACTGTTTGGGATTTTAAGACTATGATAAAGCCAAGATGATTTTCCACAAAGAAGCACTCAAACTGACAGTACTCAAATATACTTTAATACAGAATATTAATACATAATAATCAGTAGATTTAAGTTCCAGTAGGGCAGGGACCTTATCCATCTTGTACGTACTATGTGCTGAATACAATCACTGAGCAAGTGAATATTTTAATATAATTTGGGGACTTGGAAAAACAAAAATTATGCTCAAATAATTGCTACAGGTGAATACTGAGTATGAGTTTTAAGACAAGGAGTCAGAACTACAACAAAGTGGTCCTTTTGCTGCCCTTTAGCAATGACTTGAGCACAGTATGGCAGAGTCTGCTGCTCTTCTCTGCCTCTCACTTCTCCCTGAGGCTGGGAGCTTTGGGCTTAGGATCCTACCTTTGGATTCCTGAACTAGCTTTCTGCTGCAACCAGCGAAAATTTGAGTGTCAACTTAAGCAAGTCAAAATTATTACTGGTAAATCTATAATGTAAATTATTAGCAATATTGATAGACACAATATTTAAGTTACTTCTTTTTTTTTTTTGGATTTTATTTGACAGAGAGAGCGCACAAGCAGGGGGAGCAGCAGTAAGAGGGAGAAGCAGGCTTCCTGCTGAGCAGAGAGCCTGATGCAGGACTTGATCCCAGAATCCTGGGATCATGACCTGAGTCAAAGGCAGATGCTTAACCAACAGCCACCCAGGTGCCCCAGGTTTTTTGTTGTGTGTGTGTGTGTGTGTGTGTGTGTGTGTTTTAGTATAGTTTACACATACTTACATTAGTTTCAAGTGTACAACTTAGTGATTAAAAAAACTTAATGATTTGACATTAGGTTATTTCTTAAAATTACTGCTTGCAGTTTCATTTTCTATTTTCTTCTGAATATATATGCATGAATTTATTCATTTATTTAAACCCTAGTCCAGAAGGTTGTGAGGTGGTTTTTTTTTTCATCAATTTAAGTGCAGGAGTTTATAACCCTACTATGTAATTTTATCATTTCCCTCCTTTAAAGAATAAAGTGAATCAAAAGCCTAGAACAAGAATCAACAGCCCAGAACAAGAATCAACAGCCCTCAACACCCGTACTAACGGGTTATGCAGGTCACGGCATCTGGCCCACTTGTGACAGCTGCTAGCAACTCCCTCTACCCCAACACCTGGATCACCTGTGCCACCACAACAGAAGTAGAGCAGTCGGCAGTATTTGTGTAAGAACGAGTTTTGTTTTGTTTTGTTTTAATCTAAAAATTGCTATCTGGGGTGCCTGGGTGGCTCAGTGGGTTAAAGCCGCTGCCTTCGACTCAGGTCATGATCCCAGGGTCCTGGGATCGAGCCCCTCGTCGGGCTCCCTGCTTGGCAGGGAGTCTGCTTCCTCTCCCTCTGCCTCTCCCCCTTCTCATGCTGTCTCTCAAATAAATAAAATAAATATTAAGTATTTAAATAAAATAAATAAATAAAATATTAAAAAAATAAATACAAAAATAAAAATTGCTATCCAAATTAAGAGTCCACAGGAATGCTTTCTATACACAAGGGGTGTTTGCATAACAAAGGTCTCCTATGTAGAGCTATTTCCAATGCTTAAGGTTTCAGAGCTAGAACTGACAAGCATGGTATAGTATGAAATCTCACCCCCAGGTGGACAGGGGCAGAGTAACCCAGGACACTGCCCCTGGAGTAGACAGATATATACACAAAAACCCAAAGGGCCTTTCTAACTAGCACCTGAGCATCTTGAGCATTTTGTAAAGGATTTCTTGGTATAATTAGACTCTATTTATATATATTATTTCATTTTGAAGCTGCAATGAACATTCACCCAGGTTTGGAAAATTTACCTTTTCTTCCCTTCCCTGTACCCCAAGTTTAAAGGTATATAATCCATTTTCTGGTAAAAAATTTATGGGGATGCTATTTTTTATAAAATGAAGGCTGCAGGGCGCCTGAGTGGCTCAGTGGGTTAAGGTCTCTGCCTTCGGCTCAGGTCATGATCTCAGGGTGCTGGGATTGAGCCCCGCATGAGGCTCTCTGCTCGGCAGGGAGCCTGCTTCCTTCCTCTCTCTCTCTGCCTACTTGTGATCTCTGTCTGTCAAATAAATAAATAAAATCTTTAAAAAAAAAATGAAGGCTGCAATTATTTTCTGAATTACACCTGAAATGAAAAAAACAAAAACAAACAAACAAACAAAAAAAAACACAAGAGAAATTTGGAAGTAAAGGAATGAGTTTAAATGGATGAGAAATCTAGTATTTATGGTTTATTATTCTCTCACAGTTTTGCTAAGATATACTTTGGGTTTTGGTAAGTTGGAAGAACAAAATCTAAACTACATACATTAAATAACTGAATTCACCTATTTGTGGCATGAGATGAAGAATTAAATTGCATTTACCAAAATTCTTAAAGACAAAAAAAGAGTTCCTGAAAACTTACAAAGCATTTATGGTAGATTGCTAACTGTCCTAATTCATTCTTTTTTTTTTTTTTTTTTAAGATTTTATTTATTTATTTGACAGACAGAGACAGAGAGAGAGAGAGAGAGACAGTGAGAAAAGTAACACAAGCAGGAGGAGAGGGAGAAGCAGGCCTCCCGCCAAGCAGGGAGCCCGATGCCGGAAGGGCTTGATCCCAGGACCCTAGGATCATGACCTGAGCCGAAGGCAGATGCCCAAGGACTGAGCCACCCAGGCGCCCTAATTCATTCTTAAGTAATTGAATTTAACTACTCACACGGCCACTTAGCTGTAAACTACATTTCCCAGCTTCCCCTTTGTACGTAGGTATGGCCATATAATTTGTTTTCTTCCAATGAAATGTGAACAGAAGTGATGTGTGCATCTTCCTCATCCCAGGCTCAGTAACTTCTTCCCTTCCTTCCCCCATACCTCTTGCTTTGGGCTAAGACTCAAGTCAAAGTGGTAACTCTGCTTTGATCATACCTAAGGAAACAGAGGAACAATGAAATAAAAGGAATCCTGACCTCTGAATTACCATGAAGTATGGGAGAAACTTCCAATGTTGTTAAGCCATCGCATTTGGAATCTCTATTAGAGAGATTACTATTTATTAACAAAAATAAAACTCATCACCATAAAGGTAACAGAAAGAATATTTAAGTATTTTAAGCAAGAACCAAGATAACCAGCTTAAGCTCTATCATGCCAAGTTTTTAACTAAGTCATCTTAAACTTCACCCTAACGTTAGACAGCTTTCAACCACAGGACAAAGTGAAAATATATGCACAAAGATTAGAAGGGACGCCTGGGTGGCTCAGTTGGTTAAGCAGCTGCCTTCGGCTCAGGTCATGATCTCAGCGTCCTGGGATCGAGTCCCACATCGGGCTCCTTGCTCGGCAGGGAACCTGCTTCTCCCTCTGCCTCTGCCTGCCACTCTGTCTGCCTGTGCTCGCTCGCTCTCTCTCTGACAAATAAATAAATTTAAAAAAAAAATTAAAAAAAAAAAAAGATTAGAAGATATCTTTCACTTTTTACCAGTAGCTTTACTACTAGTAAAGGGAAATTCTGACACCTTTTTTTTTTTTTTTAAACCACACCTGACAGGGGAATCAGTCCCCTTATTCCCCAGACAGGAGAATAAATCTTTCTTAAAAAGAAAGCGAACTTTCTTTTTAAGAAACCTCTTATGTGTGTGGTACTATACTCAGTATCATACAGATCTTTCCTCTAGAAAAGGTTGTAAGTCAAAACATTCTTCAAAGACAAACATTAAATCTCCAGCTGAGTAAACAGTACACAGGTACCTAAAAGTGTATTCAAATATCAGCATGTATCCTTTCATATCAGCAAAACTGAAATGTGAAAAAATAAAAACCAAGACCCACTTGTTTTTACTTTGTGTGAAGATGTTGGGTTCAGAAGAATTTTAAGACTGTAAGATTCCTTCCCTCTCCCTATTTTTTTTTGCATATTGTACATTTTCTCTGGATAATGTTGTCCATTTCTATATACTGTTGACTCCCAAATCTATAGCCTCCAGAGACCCAACCTGAGCTCCAGAACCATAAATCCACATGACTCATTCCAGCACTTGTGCTATAGATCCTATGTATTTGCCTCTTCAAGACTTACTCCAAAAATTTTCTTCACACTTCCAGCTCTTCAATCAATCTACCCACCTTCCCTCCTGGATCTTTCTCATCATTACTAAGTATGGTAAGGCTCTCCACCTTAAACAAGCAAGTAAACAAAAATCCTAGAACCCACATAGTCCTCTATATCTAATTTTTTCTTTCAGTGTTTAACATCTTTTTTTTTTAGACTTTTAGTTTCTTTTTTTTATTTTAATTTATTCATTTAACAGAGATCACAAGTAGGCAGAGAGGCAGGCAGAGAGAGAGGTGGGGGGAAGCAGGCTTCCCGTCAAGCAGAGAGTCCGATGCAGGGCTGGATCCCAGGACCCTGACACCATGACCTGAGCCGAAGGCAGAGACTTTAACCCAGGAGCCCCTCATTGTTTAACATCTTAAAGGAGTTATATACACTGCCTGCTATTTCATGTTTCTGTTCTTACCTCCTGTTCACTCCTTAGTCATACACTGATCCCTTCATTGCAAAGAAACACTTCTTACCAAGATCACTAGTGACCAACTTACTTGTTGCTTCACACACAGGAAGAGCAATGGGGTAAACTCTAGAAGAGATAAAACTTTTAATTTTGGTTCAGCTGTGATATAACTAGAGTGATTTACTTAATCTTTCTTCAACTGATCTTCTCAACCATAATATGAGGAAATTCATATAAATCTTTCTGGTTATAGGGAGGAAGGTGGGGAGGGTGGTCAAAATAGCTGAAGGGGATTAAGAGATACAAATTTCCAGCTATAAAAATAGATAAGTCATGGGGTTGTACTGTAAGCAGAGGAAATAGTCAGTGATATCATAATAACTTTATATGGTGACATATGGTAACTAGTCTTAACATGGGGATCATTTTATAATATGCAAAAATATCAAATTACTGTGATACACATCTGAAACTTAATAGGATATGTATGTCAATTATACTTCAATTAAACAAAAAAACCCTTAAGGTATAACTCTCCTTAAAGAGATGCAAGAATTTAGTTGCCATTTTTATTCCTCTCATGGCTAGGGACAAGGATGATGTAAGACCAGGGTAGGCTCAGCTTCTGGGAGAAGCCAGTGTTTGGGTGCCTTATCTGATGAGGCTTTAGCATCCTAAATATAAGGATTTGGGTAGTCCCCTTCCAAACCTAAATTCATTAAAATTAAATTCAAACGGCATTTTGAGAATTAAAATTTGTGTATTTATAATTTACATATATATAATATACAATATAACTTGCATATTTACAATATATGATTTGTATATTTATAATCACATATGTTCTCGAGTGGCTTTCAGAGTCTTTGAAGAAAGGAGCTGTGTGACAGCAGGGAGAGCTATGTTCCTGGTGAGCTGCTGAGGAAGAGAGGCCGGAGATCCAGCCCTTCCCTCACACAGACTTCATTTCTATGGATTCTTTCCAAATGGAATCCCAGAAGAACTATCAGGAGTGTAAACACGGGCCCACAAATCAGGCTCAAGGGTAAATGATCCAAGTTGCCTGTGGCAAACAGATAAAATTTCCTGCTTTATTTCCGTTTCATATTGCTTCACAACAAAACATGACCAGAAATCAGTAGGCTTATACACCTGATTTGGTAACCAGGTTTACTCAGCACCCAACCCATAGAATACTTTTTTTCGCCCCCCAAGCCATAGAATTCTTATAGATGGGGTTCTCTGCTTTAATAAATTTTAATACTTGCTTTCTACTCAAACTCAGATTAAATTTCTAAACACTAGTGTAAGAACCTTAGCGTGGTTAGATTTAAAAAGCAGAGTCTTGTAGTCAAAGTATAGCTCCAAAGATAATGAGTGAACCTATCAAGAAGACTGCCCGTGTATAACCCATCCTCTGTAGCACATGCAAATCCAGCCACTGCATGCAAATACCAGATTTGGGTATGAAAACAATGACACATTTCAATCAACACTCACCCTCTAGAGTCTCCAGAAAGGAGCTGGACATGAGAGCTCACTGTGGTTAGGCCATTTCTCTGCTGAACCTGATGGCTGGTGTTCCAAGTCAGACATAAACTGGTCTGTGTCAAAGAAGACAACATCACTACTGAATGGAACAAACCAGAGAGTAACTTAATCTACTACATGCCCAGCCTGTTTTTTCTATAATCAAGAGGAATTTAACCATCCTTTATCTGTCAATCACTACATAAAATGGCTCCCCACATTTTATTAAATAATATGAATACTGGAGTCCAGAGAGTTTAGGTAATGGCTAACTTATTTCCTAAAATTAAAAGGGCAAAAAACTTCAAAAGTGACAATGATGGTTTCAGCAATTTTATTTTTATTTACTTATCTTTTTAAAGTAAACTCTACCCCCAACATGGGGCTTGAACTCATGACCCCAAGATCCAGAGTCACATGCTCTACCAACTGAGCCAGCCAGGCAGCCTGATGTCAGCAACTTTATATGACAGATTTAGTTTTTTTTTTTAAAGATTTTATTTATTTATTTGACAGAGATCACAAGTAGGCAGAGAGGCAGGCAGAGAGAGACGAGGAAGCAGGCTCTCCGCGGAGCAGAGAGCCCGATGCGGGGCTCGATCCCAGGACCCTGGGATCATGACCTGAGCTGAAGGCAGAGGCTTTAACCCACTGAGCCACCCAGGCACCCCGACAGATTTAGTTTTAAGCAAAATAGTCTATTGGGTCTATTAGTAGTTCCCAAATATTTGTCTATGGTGATATCAGAATTTGGGCACTTAATAAAAATAGAAACTCCTGGGTTCTACTTCAAACCACAGAATCAAAATGCCTAAAGGGTAGGAGCTCAGAAAACTATATGCAGAGGTAAATTTGAGGGTTGTGGAGGAGTATTTTTTAAATTAAGGGCCACACTTATTAGCAGGTTATAAAGTCAATTCAGCAAATTGAAAACAGCATGTTTTTAAATATAAATAGAACAAAATAAAAGGCTGCATTTTCTTTAAAAAAAGGCTAAGAATTGGCCTCTGAGACTTTCATGTTAGTTGTATATATATTTTTGTTATGTACTAGGTCATGCTATAAAACTTATTATTGTATGAAGCTATCAAAAATGTTTGAAAGTCCCTGTATTCAAGAGTTACTACTGGTCAGTTTTGTGATAATGGCTGACATGTTCAGAGTTCTAGTTAGGGAGCCCAAACACAATGATGCAAAGCCTCCTCCTTTGGCCTATAAGGAATTACTTTTAGCCATTGCTTAACAAAAGGACCTAACCTTTAGATTCCAGAAAAATGCTTATTTTTATCTTAGCACAGAAGAATCTGTATATAGTCTCTGTGAACAATAATTAATGCCCTTGTCTTAGGCTGATAAAGGAAGTAAAACAAAGGAGGAGCCAATCTGTGCAAAATGCAGCCTCAATTAAGGGGTCAAAACAAAACAAAACACTAAAGCCAGAAATCCTTTGTGCTTACAGGCAAAAATTTTCTGCCTTAAGCTTCTTTATTACTAAATTTGAGATCACACACCAAGTTCTCAAAGAAGATTTAAGGACTACAGTGTATGAAGTATTTTAGAGACTGCATATACATAGCCAAAAGTCTCCTTTCTGAGGATGCCCAATCTGCATAACAGAATCTTCTAAAACAATGAGGGTATAGACCTATGTGATTCTAGATACATCAGCACATAAATAAGAAGAAAGAAGCAAAGGAACAAAGCTAAGAGGCCAGCAGACCCTAGTGACTTTTTTTTTTTAAGATTTATTTATTTATTTATTTATTTATTTGACAGACCGAGATCACAAGTAGGCAGATAGGCAGGCAGAGAGAGAGAGAGGAGGAAGCAGGCTCCCTGCTGAGCAGAGAGCCCAATGTGATGGAGAGAGGGCTCGATCTCGGGACCCTGGGATCATGACTCCAGCGGAAGGCAGAGGCTTTAACCCACTGAGCCACCCAGGCACCCCAATCCTAGTGATTTAATGAGTTGATTTATGCAATGATAATTTCATATCATGCTTATGAAAATGTGCAGTCCTCAAGACATCTTTCTAGTTCCTTGAAACACTGTTGACGGCTTCACAAAATACCTGATTCATTTCTTCCTATCAAAAAGCTGTGACAAAACACTTGAAGAAGAATTAACATCAATCCTTTCTTTCTTTAAGATTTATTTATTTGAGAGAGAGAAAGCATATATGTGTGGGGTTGGGGAGGGGCAGAGGGAGAGAGAGAATTTGAAGCTGATTCCCCTCGCAGCCCCATACAGGGCCTATCACAACCCGGAGATCATGATCAAGAGGTGAGAGTAAGAGTCAGAAGCTTAACTGATTGAGCCACCTAAGCACCCCAATACCAATCCTTTTTTTTTTTTTTTAAGATTTTTATTTATTTTAAAGACAGAGATCACAAGTAGGCAGAGAGGCAGGCAGAGAGAGGGAGAGGGGGAAGCAGGCTCCCCTCCGAGCAGAGAGCCAGATGGAGGGCTTGATCCCAAGACCCTGAGATCATGACCTGAGCTGAAGGCAGAGACTTAACCCACTGAGCCACCCAGGCGCCCCACTCCTTTCTTAAACTCTTCCAAAACATTAAAGAGGGAGTATTTCTTAACTCATTCTAAGGCCAGCATTACTGATACCAAAGCCAGACAAAGGCACTACAAGAAAAGAAAACTATACAATATCCCCTGTGAATACAGATGCAAACATCTTTAACAAACACTAGCAAACTGAATTCTGCAGTATACTAAAAGTATATATCATGACCAAGTGAGATTTATTCCCAGAATGCAAAGATGGCTCAGCATATGAAAAGCAATGAATGTAATTTACCACACATTATTAGGATGAAGGATAAAACACTACACAATCATCTTAATTGATGCAGAAGAAGCATGTGACAAATCTCACAGAACAAACTGAGGGTTGCTGGGGGGAGGGGGGTCGGGAGAGGGGGGTGGGGTTATGGACATTGGGGAGGGTATGTGCTATGGTGAGTGCTGTTAAGTGTGTAAACCTGGAGATTCACAGACATGTACCCCTGGGGATAAAAATACATTATATGTTTATAAAAAAATTTAAAAAACAAAACAAAACAACAAAAAAGAAGCATGTGACAAAATTCAATTCACTTTCATAAACACCCAATAAACTACGAATAGAAGGAAATTTCCTTAACACGATAAAGACCATATATGAAAAACCCACATCATACTCAATGGTGAAAGACTGAAAGCTTTTCCTCAGGAACATGACAAGGATGTCCACTCTTGCCACTTCAATTCAACATGGTCCTGGAATTATTATTTTTTTAAGATTTTATTTATTTAATGGAGAGATACACAGCGAGAGAAGGAACAAGCAGGGGGAGTAGAAGAGGGAGAAGCAGGCTTCCCACTGAGCAGGGAGCCGGATACAGGGCTCCATCCCAGGACCCTGGGATCACGACCTGAGCCTAAGGCAGATGGCTAACGACTGAGCCACCCAGGTGCCCCGGTCCTGAAATTCTTAGCCAGAGCAATTAGGCTAAAGAGATAAAAGCCATCCAAATTGTAAAGGAAGAGGTAAAATTTTCTCTGTTCGTAAATGATCTTATACATACATAAAAGGCTTGAAAGAACTGATATACAAAAATTATTAGCGCTAATAAATTAAGTTATAGTTATAAGATATCAACACACAGGGATGCCTAGGTGGGTGGGTCGGTTGAGGGTCCGACTCTTGGTTTCTGGTCCTGTTGTGATCTCAGGGTCGTTGGATCAAGCCTGGCATCAAGTTCCGTGCTCAGTGTGGAGTGTGCTTCTCCCTCTCTCTGCTCCTCCCTGGCTCATGTTCCCTCTCTCTCCAATAAATAAAATCTTAAAAAAAAAAAACCAACACACAGAATTAGTTGTACTCTTTTTTAAAAAAGGATTTATATATTTGAGAGAGAGAGTGAGAGATTAAGGGGGAGGGGCAGAGGGAGAGGGAGAGACAATCCCACACAGACTCTGTGATAAGCACAGAACAGATGCGGGGCTCGATCCCATGACCGTGAGATAACCAACTGAGCTGAAACCAAGAGTCCCATGCCTAATTATGCACTATCAGGGTGCCCCCAGTTGTATTCTATATACTTCAGTGAACAACTCAAGAAGGAAATTTAAAAATCAACGCCATTGGGACGCCTGGGTGGCTCAGTTGGTTGGACGACTGCCTTCGGCTCAGGTCATGATCCCGGAGACCCGGGATCGAGTCCTGAATCAGGCTCCCAGCTCCACGGGGAGTCTGCTTCTCCCTCTGACCTTCTCCTCGCTCATGCTCTCTCACTGCCTCTCTCTCAAATAAATAAATAAATAAATAATCTTTAAAAATCAACGCCATTTACAATAATATCAAAAAGATTAAGATATTTAGGAATGAGCCAAGGAAGCCTAAGATCTGTACACTGAAAACTAAACACTGTTTAAAGAAATTAAGGTTTCTAAATAAATGGAAAACATCCCATGTTCGTGGATTGGGAGACAATATTGTTAAGATGATAACACTATCCAAACCAACATAGAGATTCAATGCAATTCCTAACAAAATACCAATGGCATTTTAACTGAAATAGAAAAACCAATCCTGAAATGCATATGGAATCTCAAAGGACCATCAAAAGCCAAAACAGTTTTGAAAACAAGAACAAAGATAGAAGAGTCACATTTCCTGACTTCAAAACTTACTATAAACCCACAGTAATCAAAACAGCGTGATACTGTAAGGACAGATACAAAGATCACAGGAACAGAATGGAGCCCAGAAACAAATCCTCACAATATACGGTCAATTCACTTTCAAACAAGGGTTCTAAGACCATTAAATGGGGGGAAAGGCAGTCTTTTCAACAAACACTACAGGGAAAAGTGGATATCCACATGAAAAAGAACCGAAGCCGGACTCCTATTTCACACCATATACAAAGTTAACTCAAAATGGATCAGACATTTAAACAAAAGAAGTAAAACTTTTTTAAAAAAATTTATTTATTTGTCAGAGAGAGAGGGAGAGAGAAAGAGCGAGCATAGGCAGACAGAGTGGCAGGCAGAGGGAGAAGCAGGCTCCCTGCCGAGCAAGGAGCCCAATGTGGGACTCGAGCCCAGGACGCTGGGATCATGACCTGAGCTGAAGGCAGCTGCTTAACCAACTGAGCCACCCGGGCGTCCCGAAGTAAAACTTTTTTAAAAGATTTTATTTATTTGATAGAGAGCAAGTGAGCACAACCAGGCAGAGTGGGAGGCAGAGGGAGAGGAGAAGCAGGCTCCCTAATGAGCACAGAGGCCAATGTGGGGCTCAATCCCACAACCCTGGGATTATAACCTGAGCCAAAGGCAGACCCTTAACTGAGTGAGCCACCCAGGCGCCCCCAAAAGAGCTAAAATTATAAAACTTTTTTTTTTTTTTTTAAGATTTTATTTGTCAGAGATAGAGAGTGAGAGTGAGCGCACACAAGCAGGGATATGGGCAGAGGGAAAAGCAGGCTCCCCGCCAAGCAAGAAGCCCGATGTGGTACTGAATCCCAGAACCCTGGGATCACGACCTGAGCTGAAGGCAGAAGCTTAACTGATTGAGCCATCCAGGCATCCCTATAATTCTTTTTTTTTTTTTTTAAGATTTTATTTATTTATTTGACAGAGAGCTCACAAGTAGGCAGAGGCAGGCAGAGAGAGGAGAGGGAAGCAGGCTTCCCGCTGAGCAGAGCCTGAAGTGGGGCTCAATCCTAGGACCCTGAGATCATGACCTGAGCTGAAGGCAGAGGCTTAACCCACTGAGCCACCCAGGCGCCCCATCCCTATAATTCTAAGAAGAAGAAAACACCAGGCAAATCTTCATGACCTTGGATTAGGCAATGATTTAAATATAACACTAAAAGCACAGGCAATAAAAGAAAACACAGATAAATAGGACCTTATCAAAATTAAAACCATCAAAGAACACTATCAAGAGAGTGAAGAGAGAACAAAAAGAATGGGAGAAAATATTTATAAATAATATATCTGATAAGAGCTTAATATTCAAAATATATAAAGAACTCCTATAACTCAACAACAAAAACAATGAAAAAAAATGGCTAAAGACTTGACTAGACATTTTTCTTTTTTCTTTTTTTATAAACATTTTATTTATTCATTTGACAGACAGAGATCACAAGTAAGCAGAGAGGCAGGCAGAGAGAGATGAGGAAGCAGGCTCCCCGCTGAGCAGAGAGCCCGATGCGGGGCTCGATCCCAGGACCCTGGGACCATGACCTGAGCCGAAGGCAGAGGCTTTAACTCACTGAGCCACCCAAGCGCCCCTTGACTAGACATTTTTCTTTTTTCTTTTTTTAAAGATTTTATTTATTTATTTGACAGAGATCACAAGTAGGCAGAGAGGCAGACAGAGGGAGAGAGAGAGGAGGAAGCAGGCTCCCCACTAAGCAGAGAGCCCAATGCGGGACTCGATCCCAGGACCCTGGGATCATGACCTGAGCCGAAAGCAGAGGCTTTAACCCACTGAGCCACCCAGATGCCCCTTGACTAGACATTTTTCAAGAGAAGAAACAGAAATGACCAATAAGATCAGGAAAAGGTGCCCAACATCATTAATTATTAGGGAAATGCAAATCAAAGTCACAATGAGATATCACCTCATATCCTTTCGGTATGGCCATTATTACTTTAAAATGGAAAATAACAAGTGTTGACAAGGAAGTAGAGAAATTAGAACCCTCATGCATTGGGGTTTTTTTTGTTTTGGGGGTTTTTTAAGATTTTATTATTATTTTTTTTTTTTAGTATATGTGCTGCCGAAGCAAGCACAGATTTTATTTTTAAAGATTTTATTTATTTATTTGACAGGCAGATATCACAAGTAGGCAGAGAGGCAGGTAGAGAGGGGGAAGCAGGCTCCATGCTGAGCAGAGAACCCGATGCGGGGCTCGATCCCAGGACCCTGAGATTATGACATGAGTGGAAGGCAGAGGCTTTAACCCACTGACCCACCCAGGCGCCCCTTAAGATTTTATTTATTGGGGCACCTGGTTGGCTCAGCTGGTTGAGCGTCTGACTCTCTTAATTTCACCTCAGGTCATGATCTTACGGGTTATGGGATTGAGCCCCACGTTGGGTTCCTTGTTCAGTGAGGAATATGCTTGAAAGAGTTTCTCCCTCTACCCCCTCTCCCCACCACTCACACACACACTCTCTCAAAATAAATAAATAAATCTTTTTTTTTTTAAAAAAGGATTTTATTTTAACAGAGAGCATGAGCAGGATGGAGGGACCGAGGCAGAAGAAGCAGGCTCCCTGCTGAGTGGGAAGCCCCATGTAGGGCTCCATCCCAGGACTCAGGCATCATGACCTGAGTCAAAGGCAGACGCTTAATCGAATGAACCACCAAGTTGCCTCAGAACCTTCATACATTGTAAATGTGAAACAGTACAGCCACTGTGAGAAAAATACCAATTTGGCAATTACTCAAAAAGTTGAACAATGTCCATATAACCCAACAATTTCATTCTAGGATACCCAAAAGAAGTGAAAATTCAGATTCCTATACACCAATGTTCATAGCATTATTCACAATAGCCAAAAGGTAGAAACAAGTAAGTGTCTTTCACCAGATGAAGGGAAAAACAAAATGTGACTATATACACAACGTAATATTATTCATCCATAAAAAGGAAAGAAATTGGATACTCCATTACACGACATGACTGAACTTCTAATATATTAAGTGAAATAAGCCAGACATAAAAGGACACAAAATATGAGACAAATATTATATGATTTCATTTATATGAAATATCTTGAGGAGAGCAAGTCATGGAGACAGAAAGTAGAATAGAGATTACCACCAGCTGGAGGGAGAGAGAATGGGGAATTATTGCTTAATGGGTAAAGAATTATTTGGGTTGAAACAAAAGTTCTCAAAATAGTGGTGACAGTTACATAATGTTGTAAATGTGTTTAATGCCACTGACCTGTACACTTAAAATGGTTAAAATGCTACATCTTATGTATGTATGTTTTGCCACATTAAACCAATTTCAAAAACAAACTTTGCGTTTTCTCTCAGGATAACACTGTATGAAATGACTGAATTAGGTTTTCACAGCTCTAACCATTAACTCAAAACAAGACCTGACAGACACTTGTAAATCCCTCTTAAATTTTTTAAAATCTGTAATACAAAATGTGTTCCTTGTATCTCAAAGTTTTAGCAAGTTAAATATTTACAGATCTGAAATATGTTTGTGAAAAGGAAAGCAAAACTTCCCTACCTGTCCAAGCTGCCTCTCCACTAGACCAAGCTTTTCTTTAGCCACCTAATCAATATACATTTCTGATTTATATACAAAAAAGGCAATGACCTGGTGGGTAGATGACAATAAAGGCTTTTCATCTATGGATAAACCCTAGTTTCATGACTAACTGTTCTGATGACCCAAGGGAAGTCATTTAATCTGTGTGAATCTGTTTACTTAGAGAAGGTAGAGTCTCCTGAAATGTATGTGCAGGCACTCTGCAACATTGCATAAAAATGCAAATTATTATTATTTAAACTGATAAAGGCAGGACAATTAATTGATCACTTAGTGCCCTCATGTGGTGTCATGGCTTTATTTATTATTATTTTAAGATTTAATTTATTTATTTGAGACACTTCGAGAGAGGGATCACAGGCAGGGAGAGTGGGAGAGGGAGAAGCAGGCCCAGGGGCCTGATGCAGGGCTTGATCCCATGACCCCGGGATCACAACCTGAGATGAAGGCAGACGCTTAACAACTGAGCCACCCAGGGGTCCCTATTTATTATTTTTTAAAGATTTCATTTATTTGTTTAAGAGACAGTGACAGAGCACAAGGTGGGAGGAGAGGGAGAAGCACAAGGTGGGAGGAGAGGGAGATGGGTCTCCATCCCAGGACCCTGGGATCAAGGCCTACTTCAACAGCAGATGCTTCACCAACTGAGCCACCCAGGTGCCCCTGTCATGGCTTTAAATAGCATATGCACGCTAACAACTCTCAAATTTATATCATCAGTGTATAACTCACTTCCAAACTCGACTCGTTGACCCACATGACTACTTGATATCTCCACATGAATGTACGACAAATTTCTTAAATGCAACACATCTAAAACCAAACACCTATCTTTCCCCAAAACCTACTCCATCTATAGCCTTCCCCATCTTAGCTGATGGAAACTCCACCTTTCTAGTTTCTCAGGAAAAAAAGAAACAAATAAAAACATTGGTGACAATTTTAACTTCCTTCTCAGCTTATATAGAAAGCTTATATAGAAATATGTCAGGAAATGCTCTACCTTTAAAATACATTCAAAATCACAGCATTTCAAAGCTCCTACATTGCTACCACCTAGTCTAAATTATTTCTGGCCTGGACTACTACAATAGCATCTTATCTGGTCTCCCTGTTTCTGCCCTTGCTTCCCTGCCGTCCTTTTTCTAACCAGGAGCCAGAGCAGCCCAGCTAAAACCTAAATCAGATCACGACTCATCTGATCAAAACCTTACAAGGGCTCTAAGACTCTCCATAGCAGTTCTTTTTTTCCGGAGAACTTTTAAGGGTGTATGCAATTGTCAAAACAACAATAATCCTAAAATGTTTTTTGCCTTTGTCACCATCATTCTCTCATGAATCTATAGTGGAGACTTCCAGTGGAGCTACACAGTCTGTGATGGCTTCACAGCTGGAATGGAATGTGCGCCTGTTTTTAAAAGCTCTCAGTTTTAGCTTCTAATACAATAAATACTGATAGATATAAGCCACATAAATAAAAGTTCTTGGGAATCCTCAGTAGCTCATCAGATTATAAAGGAGTCTTGAAACCGAAATTGAGCCTTACATGCTATGGTTCCCAGTTACTTCCTTGAGGCCATCTCCCACTACTTTCCCCCAGATCCCTCTTGTTCCAGCCACTCTGGCCTCACTGCTGCTCCTCTTTACTAAAACCAGGCATGCTTCCGCCTCAGGGTCTTTCCTCTGGCTGTCACTTTTGCCTGGACTACTCTTCCCACAGGTATTCGCACGGCTAATTTCCTCATCTTCAAGTGTTTGATCAAATGTCTCCTCATCAATAAGACGTACTTTCAGATTGCTCTACTCAAAACTGCAATTTGCTCTACACTTTACCCTTCCCAACACTCCAAACATCCTTTACCTTGCTTGCTCTTTTTCTGTCTTCACAGCACTCCCAACACATTTTTATAACTTAATTATTGTGTCTTACTTAATTATTGGGTCTATTATGTATTGTCTGTCTCCTCTCACTAGAATGCAAGATCTGTGAGGGTAAGGATCTGTTTTATCCACTGAGGGCCTGTAACAGTAGTACTTAGCATAAAATAGGCACTTGATAAATGCTGTTTGAATAAACAAATGAATACAGTTTAATGCATAAGTAGGCAAACAATAGTTAATGTAATCAGCTTACAAACTTTATGTATGCAGCAATTCATATTACATGAATTGGTGTGACACTGTAAAAATCACTGATCAGGGGGCGCCTGGGTGGCTCAGGGGGTTAAAGCCTCTGCTTTCAGCTCAGGTCATGATCCCAGGGTCCTGGGATCGAGCCCCACATCGGGCTCTCTGCTCCGCGGAGAGCCTACTTCCTCCTCTCCCTGCCTGCCTCTCTTGCCTACTTGTAATCTCTGTCAAATTAAAAAAAAAAAAAAATCACCGATCAGATCACATTATAAAGAAATTCCCAACAAGATTATGTGTTCTTTCACTCACACTACTGAATCAATTATTTATTTATTTATTTATTTGACAGAGACAGACAGTGAGAGAAGGAATACAAGTAGGGGAGTGGGAGAGGGAGAAGCAGGCTTCCCGCTGAGCAGCAAGCCTGATGTGAGGCTCAATCCCAGGAACCTGGGATCATGACCTGAGCGGAAGGCAAATGCTTAACAACTGAGCAACCCAGGAGCCCTAACACTCTACTGAATTTCTAATGCAAGGTTGAAGATTTAAAATTTAAAGTTTTCTATTGTGGAAAAAGTCCAGAGAGAGATACAAATATACAGGGAAGTTAAGTATTAGATAAAGTTGGCATTTTAAATCAAATGGAGGGGTGCCTGGGTGGCTCAGTCAGTTAAGCAAATGCCTTCAGCTCAGGTCATGATCCTGGGGTGTTGGGACTGAGCCCTGCATCAGGCTTCCCACTCAGTGGGGAGCCTGCTTCTCCCTCTCCCTCTGCCTGTCCCTCCCCCTGCTTGTGCTCTCTGTCAAATAAATGAAATCTTTAAAAAATAAATAAATAAATAAATAAATAAAATAGAAAAACAATTATTTAATAAAATAATGTTTGGACAACTAGGTAGCCATCTGAAAAAAGTAATATTGGATCAATTCCTCATACATTCCACCAAAATAAATTCCTTATCATTAAAGATTTAAACAATCATGGAAGCTATGGGAAACAAATGATTCAGAAGTTATATAAATGTAGCGGTGCCTGGATAGCTCGGTTAGTTAGGCATCCAACTCTTGGTTTTGGCTCTGGTCAGTGATCTTGGGATCAGATTGAGCCTCCTGTCAGGATCTGTGCTCAGTGGGGAGTCTGCTTGGGATTCTCTCCTTCTCCCTGCCCTGCTCAGGTGTGTGCTCTCTCTCTAATAAATTAATAAATCTTAAAAAAAAGTTATATATGTAAAAAAAAATTCTTCATGGGAAGAATTCATGTTACATTGGGAAAAATTTTGTTAACTCATAGCTCAATGAGCTTAGGAACTTAACACATAAAGGGCTTCTACATTCTATAAATCAGTAAGACAAGGATCAATAATCTAATAGAAAAGTAAGTACCAACAGAGATGTAAATACCAACAGAGATGACAAATTTGTGACAAAGATTTTCTCTTCAGCATGTAAAAAGATACACTAGCTTAACTCCTAAGTGAAATGTAAACTAAAATTATACCTAGAAGCTGTTTTCCACTTAACCCACTGGCAAATAAGATGTCTGAGAGCAGAATGTGTTGGTGAAGGTATAAGAGAAACAGATACCTTCTCACAATGCCAGTGGCAATGTAAATTGGTACAATTTTTATGAAAGACATCTGACAATCTTTCTCAAAACTGTCTAGCATTCTCACGTCTAGGCATTCATCATATACACATACACAGGTATCTATAAAAAGATAGGAAATTACATTTGTAAAAAGTTTTTTATTGTACTTATTGAAGGTACAGCTATATTATGGAATATTCTATTAAAAATATCTTCCAATTAAGTTTTTGTTACAGTACTGAAAATTTCCAAGACTGAATATATGGGAAAAGCAAAATGCATAACATTAGTAAAAATAAGGAAGAAATGTATACAATTGCTTATAAATGCATAAAATACCCTTGAAGTGACAGCCAAGAACCTGCTAATTCCAACTGTCCATAGAGAGGACAATTACGTACATAGGAGAGAAAAATTTCTGTGTATGTAATGTGTTGTAATCTTTGGCATTTTTAACATATGAATGTATGACTTTTTCAAAAACCAACGTTCATTTTTTTTTTAAAGATTTCATTTATTTATTTGATAGAGATCTTAAGTAGGCAGAGAGGAAGGCAGAGAGAGAGGGAGGGAAGCACGCTCCCCACCGAGCAGAGAGCCCGACACGGGGCTCGATCCCAGGACTCTGGGATCATGACCCGAGCCGAAGGCAGAGGCTTTAACCCACTGAGCCACCCAGGCGCCCCTTTAATTTTTTTTTTTTTAAGAATTTATTTATCTGACACAGAGAGACGGCTAGAGAGGGAACACAAGTAGGGGAAGCAAGAGGAGAAGCAGGCTCCCTGCTGAGCAGAGAGCCCGACGTAGGGCTCCATCCCAGGACCTCGGGATCAAACCTGAGCTGAAAGCAGATTCTTAACAACTGAGCCACCCAGGCACCCCAAAAACCAATGTTTATATCTTTAGAAACACAAATACAGTCAAATTTTTAAATTCACATTCTACATAAAACCACTTACAGATGCTTAAATATACACTATGATAATAAGGGACTTAATTTGTTCTAATTCTTGCATATGTAAAGCTAGAACATCTGTCCCATCACTCTCAACCATACCCTATCTTCCACCAGAACTTAAGAGTTTGATACTTTTCTTCCTGCACAGATAAGACAGGCTAATGGTAGGTAATGTGTTAAAAAAAAAAAAAAAAGTCAGACATCTTCAAACACAAAAGAATTACTTGAGTATATTCAACCTACGTTTTATCAAAAGCTAAGATCCATGGCTAGAGGTAACCATGTCACACAAAGCCAGACAATTACTAATTACCACCAAACCATAAAAGCTGAACTGGTGAGCTGAAAATTTCTCACTTAAAATATTTTTTACTTCTCTCTCTCTGACAAATAAATAAAGTCTTAAAAAAATATATATATATATTTTTTACTTTGGGACGCCTGGGTGGCTCAGTTGGTTAAGCAGCTGCCTTCAGCTCAGGTCATGATCCCAGCGTCCTGGGATTGAGTTCTGCATCGGGCTCCTTGCTCGTCAGGGAGCCTGCTTCTCCCTCTACCTTTGCCTATGCTCACTCTCCCTCTCTCTCTGACAATAAATTTAAAAAAAATGAAAAAAATTTTTTTTGACTTTGTGAATGATCCTTCTCCAAAGGAACTCAAAAACAAGATACAAATTTTTAAAATTGAATACAGCTTTAGACACTGGCTTTTTATCCTTATGGATGACAGACACAAGGAAGTTACTACCTTTATTGTGTTTACAAAGGTGAGATTACATAAAGTAATCAATTACAGCTATTTCAGAAACCACTAAACATTTGGACAATCCAAATTTCAGGCAGACTTGGATTCAAATGCCAGTCCCAGTGTTTATGGCCATGTAACACTGGGAAAGTAATTAAGCTTTCTGAGCCACTTCTCTAAAAAATAAAACTAGTAATTCATTTTTCACAGATTGTTGGGAAGAACTAATGAGCTATTGTTACACTAGCAAAATGGCTAGCACCGAGCGCAAAACATGTTTTATTATCAAGAATAATAACCACAATTTGTTAATTATTTTTTTAAAAGATTTTATTTAGGGGCACCTGCATGGCTCAGTGGGTTAAGCCTCTGCCTTCGGCTCAGGTCATGATCTCAGGGTCTTGGGATCCGGCTCTCTGCTCAGCAGGGAGCCTGCTTCCTCCTCTCTCTCCTCCTGTCTCTCTGCCTACCCTAATTTCTCTGTCAAATAAATAAATAAAATCTTTTTAAAAATAAATAAATAAATAAATAAATAAAAGATTTTATTTATTTGAGAGAGAGTGATGACAGCATGAGTGGGGAGAAGGTCAGAGGGAGAAGCAGACTCCGCACAGAGCTGGGAGCTGGATGTGGGACTCGATTCTGGGACTCTGGGATCATGATCTGAGCCAAAGGCAATTGTTTAACCAACTGAGGCATAAAGGTGCCCTTCGTTAATTAATTAAAATATTTTATTTAGTTATTTGACAGAAAGAGAGATAGCAAGAGCAGGAACACAAGCAGCGGGAGTGGGAGAAGGAGAAGCAGGTTTCCTGCAGAGCAGGGAGCCCAATGTAGGGCTCGATCCCAAGACCTTAGAATCATGACCTGAGCTGAAGGCAGATGTTTAATGACTGAGCCACCCAGACGCCCCCATTAATTACTTTTAAATATACTTCTTGAAGTGAACTTTTGAAGACTTTTTTTTTACTTTTTTAAAGATTTATTTATTTGACAGAGACACAGCGAGAGAGGGAACACAAGCAGAGGGAGTGGGAGAGGGAGAAGTAGGCATCCTGTTAAGCCGGGAGCCTGATGTGGGACTCAATGTGGGACATGATCCCAGTGGGATCATGACCTGAGCTGAAGGCAGATGCTTAAACCACTGAGCCACCCAGGCACCCTCTTTTGAAGACTTTTGATATGCTGATATATATGTTAATTTGTGGTAGCCCCTCTTGGATTTTTCTTAGTTTAGGTATAAATTTCAGTGTCAAGTTCATTCAAAGAAAAATTTTTGTTCAAATGGAGTACAATTAATTTGTGTCTATGGAGGTACATAGATACATTTAAATAAGAAATAAAAAACTCTTTCAAATGCTTACAGTTGCTTCACTGGATCTGAAAATTAAATGTTCTTATCATATACCCAAGAGTCCCTATGTCTAAGATCCTGAATCCCCATCATGGTCCATTCTGCATAAGCCACTATCCAAAGCTTACATGGGCATTATTTATGGGAATTTCCTGCCTCTGGAGTTATTCTCATAAATATGCTGATGCTGGACACTACATGCACGCTTCCCAGAAGAGGACTGATGAGCTACCCAAAGTCCCAGTTAAAGGACAAAGTTCAATACCATCTGCCTCCCTCCACCTCATTGCCCCAAAGTCACTAAATATTTTATTTGTGACCCCTCTTACCACTGACTATACATGGCTTTAATGTTTTGTTTAAATATAATACATACCAATGAAACTAATATCCAACAGGTAGAATACAACACTGACCATATTTACCTCTGCTCCTCCACACCAGCCTCCTACTTTCCCCATTCTAAATCTTTTATTTATTCCTCCCTTGCTACTTCAAAGCAGGCCCTTCTGCTTGTTACTTAAATGCAGAACTGCAGCATCTGAGGTCATGTCTAAAGTCCCTGTTTTACAGTCGTATTAGCAACTGCCCTACATTCAGGATCAGCATGTCACTGCACAGAGCCTGCAAGCGGCCGTGTCAGTTTTCACCAGAGCAGCAGGTCAGGCTATATTTAACATGTACCCTTTTCTCTGCTGAAAGGCTGCAGCTGCAGCTCTGTTAGCTTGGGAACAAAAGAGGACAAGTGGGAATTGAGGGATTCTAATGGAAAGCTGTAACTGGATTCAGTTCAGTCACAAATTAAATGGGCTTGGATTTAAAGGTCAAAGGCAATCTAGTTTAACAATATTATAATCTTAATTAAAATGCTTAAAACACAGCTGTGACAAGTCTATATTTCTGTACTGGTTAAACATGTATCATTTGGTCCAAAGACTGAGACATACACACTCTAATGCACTGCAATGTTTAGGAAAAGTAACAGCTCCAGGAATACAAATTGTAACACAAGTAAAAACTCATTGATAATTTAATAGATGTAGAGAGCATACTTTTTAATCAGGGACAGTGGTAAAAAGATAAAAAGAAGTAGCAAAAGATTTTTGAAAAATGCCCTAAATTGGATAAATAAGTAGTATCACAGCCTTCCAATAGGACTTCTTTTTTTTTTTTTTTTTTTTTTAAATAGAGAGCAAGAGAGAGACCATGAGCATGAGTGGCGTGGAGGGGCAGAGGGAGAAGCAGACTCCCCACTGAGCGGGAAGCCGGATGCAGGGCTCAATCCCAGGATTCTGAGCTGAAGGCAGATCCTTAGTCGACTGAGCCACCCAGGCACCCCCCTAAGAGGACTTCTTGAAAGAAAACATCACTTGGTAAAAATCAGTATTCTGTTGTTACTTTTTTTCAAGATTTTATTTATTTATTTGACACAGAGAGAGATCACAAGTAGGCAGAGAAAGGGAGAAGCAGTCTCCCCGCTGAGCAGAGAGCCCAACTCGGGACTCGATCCCAGAACCCTGGGATCATGACCTAAGCCAAAGGCAGAGGCTTAACCCACTGAGCCACCCAGGCGCCCTTGCTGTTGTTATTTCCCTAAAGAATACGTCTTGGGTAGGGAGCCATATGACGCTGAAATAGACTCTACTGAGCTTGCAAGGTTAACATGAGGGGCCAAAATCACCTCAATGAAATTGAACAAGGATACTTTATAAAGTTTAGTGTTGGGTTCCAAAAACAACATATGCAAAACCCAAGGGGTAGGGAGTGGGGAGAGAAAGGATGTGATATAGTAGTTCTTATGACTCACTAAATCAACAGTAAGATGGAGCTAAGAAAATCCCCTGACTTTAGACTGTATTGATAAATAAAGCCTTCTGAACAAGGAAGGTAACAGTTCTAAATCCCTCGGAGCTGGCTACAGGTGCTCCTTTCTATATACTACACTACAAAAAGGAACTACAACACAAGGGTCAAGCAGAAGTTGGTAAGGGTGAGAGACAGGTGAGGTTGCTGGAGTGTTTTTAAGACTGGGAAAGAGATCAAGATTTCACAAATGTGAAGGGCTATTACAAGAAGGATTAGATTTGTTCTGCATGATTCCAGAGGCATCAGAGCCCACATAAAATAAGGGTAGCTAGAACTCAAAAGGCCCTGAGATGTTCCAAAGAAGGTGAAGAGAAAGGCACAGAGGAATACAGTATCATTAAGAATACCAGAGTATGGACTCCAGTGTGAAAGAGGATGGACTAGAGAACCTTTAAAACTTCTTTTAAAGAAGTTTTAAAACTTCTTTAAAAGTAGCCTGGGTGGCTCAGTTGGTTAAGCAACTGCCTTCGGCTCAGGTCATAATCCCAGCGTCCTGGGATCGAGTCCCACATCGGGCTCCTTGCTCAGCAGGGAACCTGCTTCTCCCTCTGCCTCTGCCTGCCACTCTGTCTGCCTGTGCTCACTCTCTCGTTCGCTCTCTCTCTCTGACAAATAAATAAATAAAATCTTAAAAAAAAAACAAAAAACTTCTTTATACTGAGAATCTGGAACTAAGGCCTGGGTGCCTCAGTCAGTTAACCATTTGCCTTCAGCTCAGGTCCTGATCCCAGGGTCCTGGGCTTGAGTCCTACATCGGACTGCTTGCTCAACAAGGGGCCTGCTTCTCCCTCTGTCTGCTGGTCCCCCTGTTTGTATTTTCTCTCTCTCTGACAAATAAAATTGAAAATAAAGCAAAACAAACTTCTTTATAGTGAGTTTTTATTTGTTTTTTTGGTGTTTTTTTTTTTAAGATTTTATTTATTTGACAGACAGAGATCACAAGTAGGCAGAGAGGCAGGTAGAGAGGCGGAAGCAGGCTCCATGCTGAGCAGAGAGCCCGATACGGGGCTCAATCCCAGGACCCTGGGATCATGACCTGAGCCGAAGGCAGAGGCTTTAACCCACTGAGCCACTCAGGGGCCCTTGTTTTTTTTTGTTTGTTTGTTTGTTTTTGGTGAGAGAGTGACAACAGGGGACGTGGGGATGAAGGGAAGCAGACTCCTCACTGAGTGGGAAGCCCAACATGGGGTCTGACCTCATAACCCTGAGATCAGGACCTGAGCGAAATCAACAATCAGACACTTAGATAGACTGAGCCACCAAGGCGCCCCTGGGAATCTATAATCTTTTTTTTTTTTTAAGATTTTATTTATTTATTTGACAGAGATTACAAGTAGGCAAGAGAGGCAGGCAGGGAGAGAGAGGAGGAAGCAGGCTCTCCGAGGAGCAGAGAGCCCAATGTGGGGCTCGATCCCAGGACCCTGGGATCATGACCTGAGCCGAAAGCAGAGGCTTTAACCCCCTGAGCCACCCAGGCGCCCGGGAATCTATAATCTTAAATTTGCCCCGGCCCCTCTCACAAACTGAAGCTCGACAGAGAAAGTGACAGTTTCTTTCAATATTCTGACTGCTGTACATCCGCAGTCTCATTCACAGACCAATGAGAAACGTGATTACAGACACTGGAAAAATACCTGAAGTACTGAATTAAGAGCCAGGAGACATGGTTTCAGTCTTTATATGCTATTAACTGTGTGTTACCCTGAACCAAAATCACAGGCTCTTTAAAACCCAGATTCTTCATCTATAAAATGAGAGAGCTGTATTAGAGGTGTTTGTGGGTCTGTAAGTTTTCAATTTCTTAGCTGAGGCACACTAATATCATCTCTATTAAATGTCACTAAATTTATAATAAAAAATTAAGGTGTTAATGTCCACATTTCTAAAAATAACAGTCAAGGGTGCCTGGGTGGCTCGGTGGGTTAAGGCCTCTGCCTTCACCTCTGGTCATGATCCCAGGGTCCTGGGATCGAGCCCCGCATCGGGCTCTCTGCTCAGTGGGGAGCCTGCTTCCTCCTGTCTCTCTGCCTGCCTCTCTGCCTACTTGTGATCTCTGTCAAATAAATAAATAAAATCTTAAAAAAAATAAATAAGATAAAATAAAAATAACAGTCAAGTAATAACTGAATGATTCCTGACTCCCTCTATTTAAAAATTACAAAATAAAAAGGATATTTATTTTTAAACTTTTAAAATCTTTAATGTGATTTTCATTCATTTTTATTTTTAAATTTACTTTTATTTTAATATTATTTTTTTAAGAGGGCAGAGAGTGAGAGAGGAAAAAACTCAACTGTAGGAGAGGGAGAGAGACAGAGAGAACCTTAAGCAGGCTCTATGCCCAGTATGATGCCTGATACAGGCTTGATCTTAAAACCCTGATATTATGACTTAAGCTGAAATCAAGAGTTGGACACTTAACTGACTGAGCCACTCAGGCACTCTAAAACAGAAATATGATTAACAGAAGTTCTTAGGATTAGGTGGTAAGTATATTTAACTAGTATAACACAAATCTTAAAAAATTATTTGTGTCTTCTAACTGTGGAATGGAAATTACTTTGTACTTAATATTTAACACCATAATATAGGGGCGCCTGGGTGGCTCAGTCTTAAAGCATCTGCCTTGGACTAAGGTCATGATCCCAAGGTCCTGGGATGGAGCCCAGCATCAGGCTCCCTGCTCAGCAGGAGGCCTGCTTCTCCCTCTCACCCTCCCCCTGCTTGTGTTCCCTTTCTTGCTGTGTCTCTCTCTGTCAAATAAATAAATAAAATCTTAAAAAAAAAAAAAACTTAACACAATATAGAAAAGTTAATATAAAACCTGAGGTTAAACTAACTGCAAAGTTCACCTTAAGTACTTCTAATCCTTTTTGGCATGTCTTATGGCTTTCTCTTATTTTTATTTTTAAAGATTTTGTTTATTTATTTGAGAGAGAGAGAGAGAGAAAGAGACCATAAGGGGTGCGGAGGAGCAGAAGAGGGAGAAGCAGATTCCCTGCTGAGCTGGGAGCCCAACACAGGGCTGGATCCCAGGACCCTGAGATCATAACCTGAACTGAAGGCAGATACTTAACCAACTGAGCCACACAGGTGCCTCTATGGCGTCCTTTTAAAGCTAACCAGAAAGGGGACATTCAAGTGCTCTGGAGTTCTAGCCCTATGAGAGATGTTATTGTTTTTTAATAAATTTGTATAAAAACTTTTGCAAAATTGTAGGACTAAGTACCTAGAATTTTACCTTCAAAGGCAAATCAAAATAACATTATCAATGAGTCAGCTGGCAAATATCAAACTTCTAATGGTCCAAGGTGCCTAAAATGCCTAGTGCATTTTAGTCCCTCCCCCTTTAAGTACTGCTAGCAGCACCGACCTTCTATCAAGTCTTATGACAGGTGGCAAAGAGAGAATTCAATAGAGACTTCATCATTTGTAGGGCTACAATCTGGGAATTTTTCTTGATTGTGTGGCCTATATAATGAATGGAGCAAAAATGAAAATTTTTTTATACCTCCCCTCATAGGCCTCATCTTTCCAAATTCCTTGTTTTGGCAACATATTTTAACATATTCAAAGAGTAAAATAAACTTTCCACAAAACCTTTCTAGAAGTTCCAATTTGTTGCCCCCAAAAAAGCACTCAAACTCTGATAAACTAGAAAAAGCAAGTTCCATTACCTTTGGTCCCTTTTTAGAAGAAAAAAGTCTTCATATGGAAAAAAAAATGAGCTGGAATACACTGAGATGTGCCCAATAAATCTCATGTCTTCAGTTCTATCACAAATGCGTGGCAGGTTATCACTCATGGTCTTACCCCTTGTCTCAGGATTAAAATTCTAAACATAAATCTTAAAAGCACTATGAATAGTCTAAAACTGCCAAAAGAATGAATAGGTAACATTTTAAAATGTATGTCTATCTGAAAAAGCCTTAACTTATTTCAAATCTGTTTTGCATCAAAGCAGAAGTCTCCTCTTTAGCTGGTGTTCATCATTATTGAGTAGGCAGTGACACTTAATGCCCACTGTGCATAAAGAGAAGAGTAAGACACTTAATATCAGAGCCCTCAAGGTACTCCCAACAACTGCGACAGATTAGATACAGCTGTGAACATGTGTTCATGCAATGAAGTGCAGCACACATTTTCCTTTAGGAATTAAAAAACAAAAACAAAACAAAAAAAGAAACCCTGAGGGACGCCCTTTAGCACAGAGTTCTAACCACTATGGCCTGCTGCTGCTAGGAAGCAACTATAATGCTGCAAGAAAAAAGATTAGACTGAAAAAATGTAATTCCAGTCTCAGCCCTCCTACTTACCAGTTGTGTCACCTTCAGAAAGTCCAATATGCTACATGATCACTGTCTCAGATACAGAGGATTAATAAGGATTAAAAGAAATAATGAATAGGAAAATACTATGCAAATTGCAGGTGTTGCTTCAGTTTACACATATACAGTTGAATCTTAAATAACATGGATTTTGGAGCACCTGGCTGGCTCAGTTCGTGGAGCATCTGACTCTTGGTTTTGGTTTAGGTCATGATCTCATAGGTCATGGGATCGAGCCCTGAATCGGGCTCCACACCCAGTGGGGAGTCTGCCTGAAAGATTCTCTCCCTCTGCCAGAGGCACACTCTCTAATAAATAAATCTTAAAATAACAACAATAACAACAACTTGGGTTTCAGTCGCAAGAATCCATTTATATGGGGATTTTAAAAAAATATTTTCTCTTCTTTATGATTTTATTTTTATTATTTTTAAAAGATTTTATGTATTTATTTGTCAGAGATTGAGAAAGAGAGAAAGAGAAAGAGAGAACAAGGAGGGGGAGTGGCAGGCAGAGGGAGAAGTAGGCTCCTAGCTGAGTAAGGAGCTGATGTGGGACCCGATCCCAGGGTCCTGAGCTGAAGGCAGATGCTTAATCAACTGGGCCACCCAGGTGTCCTAATTTTCTTTATTTTTTTTAAAGATTTTTATTTACTTGAGAGAGAGAGAGAGAGAGAACAGGCAGGGGGAGGGGCAGAGGAAGAGGAAGAAGCAGACTCCCCGCTGAGTGGGGAGCCCAACTCAAGGCTCCATCCCAGGACCCTGAGATTATGACCTGAGCCAAAGGCAGATGCTTAACCGACTAAGCCACCCAGGTGCCCCTTCCTTATGATCTTCTTAATATGGTTTTCTTTGCTTTAGTTTACTTTACTGTAAGAATATAGTACAAAATACATATAACATACAAAATAGTATGTTAACTGATTGTTTATGTTATCAGTGAGGCTTCCAAATAATAGCAGACTATCAGTAGTCAAGTTGCTGGGGAGTTGACAGTTATAAATGGATTCTTTGACTGAGAGAGGGTGGGTGTCCCTAGTCCCCAAGGTGTTTAAGGGCCAACTGTATCTTCTGTTTACACACAAATGTCTTGGCACATCCCCTTATGGCTTTGAAAGCCATCTTTTACTATGACATTTGCCCTCCATCCAGTGATGCTTTCCCAGACACAGCTCCATTTCTGCTTATGTTGTCTGATTTGCCCTCTGATACTCATTTACTGAAAACATATACTCATCCTCTAAGACTTGGCTCTCAAATATCATCTCCTCAAGGAAGCTTTGGTGAATCCTTTTTTTTTTTCTTTTTTAAGCAATTTTTTTTTAAGATTTTATTTATTTGTCAGAGAGAGAGAGAGCGAGAGAGCGAGCACAGGCAGACAGAGTGGCAGGCAGGGGGAGAGGGAGAAGCAGGCTCCCTGCCGAGCAAGGAGCCCGATGTGGGACTCGATCCCAGGACGCCGGGATCATGACCTGAGCCGAAGGCAGCCGCTCAACCAACTGAGCCACTCAGGCGTCCCTCTTTTTTTTTTAAAGTAAGCTCTAGGTCCAACATGAAGCTCAAACACACGACCCTGAGATCAGGAATCCCCTGCTCTACTGACTAAGCCAGCCAGTTGCCCCACTGCTGAATTCTTCTTATGGAATCTAGCACAGCTCTCTGATTATCTCCTAATGTGCTTCTTTTAGAACTTGATTGTGAGTACTCAGACCCACTACAGGTCAGTCCAGTCATGTACCGATCTGGTGAAAGCCCTGGGAGCATTTTATTTACCTTCCTTTTTCTTTGTGCTTGGCATCTGGGATTTAATACCAGCTTTGCAACTAAGTAAATTCACCTTCTCCAGATGTGTAAGATGGCTACTTAAAATTACTTTTCTATACAGAAAATACAGAATCAGAGAGAGAATTGAAATTCTTTATCTGTGTTTTCAGAATCTTTAGAATTTTCATATTAATTGTTATTCATTCATATTAATTCATTTATTTCATATTAATTGTAATTAATTGTTACCAGGAGCTTTCACTAAATTCCTATTTAGAAAAAATTTCACTACCATATAAACGATAGAGCCAAGAATAAAGTCTAAAATTATTTCCTAAAAATGCTATGTTGGGGAATTTTCAACTATTGAAATAACTAGTATTCCAAAATTTGTTCTCTAATTTAAAGACAGAGGTCTATTTGCCAACTTGCTACATTCATATAAACAGCTCTTTATCCTAGTACCAACAGGTCTTGTACCATCACCACTATCTGACTCAGCAAGCTGGGTGAAGAGGGGGCACCACCGCTCTTTACTTGTGTGAGTCTCCTCAAGGACAAACTCCATTCAAACACATTCCTAGTATTTCCAGCATCTAACTGTGTGCCTTCCAAATAGATGCCATTCAGCAATATTTACTGAATTTCATTCTCCAGACACTGAGACCTCACTATACTTTCAGAAAGAAGAGATGCCCAATAAATCTCATCATGTCCTTAGTTCCATCACAAATGGGTAATGGGCTATCATTCAAGTCTCACCCTTTGCAACAGATATTAGTGGTAAAATAGATTTTAAAGCATAGATTTTCACATCTATTCTCAAAGTCATAGATTAACATGTTTCCAGTGACAACAAATATTAAAAAAAATTTTTAAACCCAACCACATGCCATATGCCAATAAGCAATCCATGATGACTTTTTTATGACTATCAGAGAAGGAAGTTCCCAGATCTTCACTGCTTCAAGAATATAAAGATGAACTTACCATCATCTAAAGTGATGTCCTGCAGACCAATCGTTGAAAAGTTAGGTTCTTGCTCTTCAGGTTCAGGTTTAATGTTCACAGTTGCTTCATCAGGTGGAAATGAAGCTGGATCACACAAATTGTGACAGATTAAGGATGAAGGTGCAGAAAGACCTCCCTGGCCTGTACTTTGTGCTTGAGTTGAGTGCTGTCCAGAATGCATTCTGGTGGCTAGAGACGGTGATGAGGCAGTTCCTGAGCTAGGAGATTGGTAAGGCATAGGCTGTAGCTGAGGAGATGGTGGCCCAGAAAGTGGTGAACTAGCCAGGGGATGCGAGGCTCCTGGGGAAGCAGTTGTAGCAGACCCTGAATGTGAAGGACCATATGTAATGGGCTGTAACTGAGGGGAAGGCTGGCCTGTGCCCTGGTCAGCCCCTGGAGAAGAAAGAGATCTCTGTCCTGTGTTTGAACAATGGAATCCCACTGACTGCAGGTGAGGCAGGGTCTGCACCGAATGAGGTGTGTGGGCTAAGAGATGTCCTGCTGGGCCTGAATTTGAAGAATGAAAAGATATGGATGACGGCGGCTGACAGCCAAGATTTATTAAACTAGGAAGAGGTGCATCCTGTGGAAACAAAACCGGATCATACTCTTGACTGGAGGCAGCATTAACTGGAAGACAAGGTGGTCCGTTGTACACAACATTAGTTTGCATAGGCTGATAGGAAGACCCCACAGGAGGTGCTGATGTGACTTGAAAAGGCTGGTGCATGACTGAAGAAGGTATCATATGCTGTTCTTTACCAGAACTTTCATCCCTACACTGCAACTGTGGCAGATGAGATGAAGTTACCATGGATGCATATGTTTGTTGAATGGGACAAACCAAGCTTCTCTGTGTCGACAGTACACTGTCACGTGGGTGTCCTGTGTCTGAGGAAGGCCTCTGGGTCTGGGCAGGATGAGGCACAGACAATGCTGGAACTGAAGACAAGTCAACCTCTTCTTTGTGTTCTTGCTTCATCAAAACTAAAAAGAAAATGATTAGAGAAAATATTATTACATAATATATACAATGATCATGAAGGGCCCTCATTCCAGTCTACATAACTTAGTATGCACCCAAGCCAGGGGTTAAAAATACAAATGCCTTCAGAGAAGGCAAATAATATAAAATATGTGAAGTCAGTGAGCATAAGACAATACGGAGTGGTTTTTGCTCTAAAAGTTTCAAGTTAAAAAAAAAACAACACTGCACAGAACTCTATGAACTGCTGTGGAAAGATCTCAAATACATTCTTATGTACCAAAAACTTGAGTCGCGGAACAATGTGTACGTATCACAATTCTTGTAAAATATCGTGGGTGTATATAGATATATGGTATGTTTTTGCTCATATAGGTATGGATATCTCCAGAAAGATGTAATGAAACTGGTACTACTGTGTTTACTGCTGGGAATGGAAACTAGGTGACTAGGGATAAGAGCAAGAACCAGATTTACTTTTTACTATGTAAGCTTTTGTGTCTTTTGAGTGTTTTCAACCAGGTATATACATTATCTATTCAAAAATAAACGATTTTTTAAAACTCCCCAAAGCTCTAAGGCCTAATAAAAAGCCTTAAATTTGACAGGTGCCTGGGTAGCTCAGTCTGTTAAGCAGCTGCCCTCTGCTCGGGTCATGATCTCAGGGTCCTGAGACTGAGCCCTGCATGGGGCTTCCTGCCAGCGGGGAGCCTGCTTTGCCTTCTCCCTGTGCTGTTCCCTTGATTGTGCTCACCTGCTTATGCTCTGTCTCAAATAAATAAATAAAATATTAAAAAAAAAAAGCCTTGAATTTGAGATCTCTGATCTGAAATCTACTGGTCACCTGGTTTTGCATTTTGCATCAACACCATGGATCTAATCTAATATTCATAGAGCTTCTAGTTTACAATGGTCTAGTTTATAATGATCCTCAACCATCATCAGATACCTATTACAAGAGGAATAATGAGGGATCAAAAAAGTATTGGAATGCACAAAAAACCTGTTGGAGATAATAAACAAATTCAACATGTAGAAATCAATTATATTTCTACAAAATAGCAATAAATAATCCGAAAAGGAAATTAAGAAAATGATTTCATAAGTCAATCAGAGAAATACAATTATCATATGATCTCACTCATATGTGGAATTTAAGAAACAGAACAGACATCCTATAAACAGAGGATTATAGGGGAAGAGAGGAAAAAATAAAACAAGATGAAATCAGAGAGGGAAACAAACCCTAAGAGGCTCCTAATCATAGGAAACAAACTGAGGGTTGCTGGAGAGGAGGGGGGTGTGGGTATGGGGTAACTGGGTGATGGACATTAAGAAGGGCACGTGATATAATAAGCACTGGTATTATATAAGTCTGATGAATCACTGGGGTGCCTGGGTGGCTCAGTGGGTTAAAGCCTCTCCCTTCAGGTCATGATCCCAGGGTCCTGGTATCGAGCCCCGCATCGGGCTCTCTGCTCAGCAGGAAGACTGCTTCCCTTCCTCTCTGCCTGCCTCTCTGCCTACTTGTGATCTCTGTCAAATAAATAAATAAAATCTTAAAAAAAAAAAACTGATGAATCACTGACCTCTTCCTCAGAAACCAATACTACATTATATGTTAATTAGTTGAATTTTTTCAAAGATTTTATTTATTTATTTGTCAGAGAGAGAGAGCGCACAAGCAGGAAGAGCTGCAGGCAGAGGGAGAAGCAGGCTCCCCACTGAGCAAGGAGCCTGATGAGGGACTCGATCCCAGAACCCCGGGATCATGACCCAAGCAGAAGGCAGATGCTTAACTGACTAAGCCACCCAGGAGTCCCAAATTGATTGAATTTAAATAAAAAATAAACGAGTCTGCCAAAAAAGAAAAAAGAAAACAATTTCATTTACAATAGCATCAAAAAATAAATTTGTTCCCTAAAGAACAAATTTGGCCAAGGTAAGCAAGACTTACACAGTGAAATCCACAAAACACTGCTAAGGAAATGAAAGAAGACCTAAATACCTAGAACAATATTCCAGGTTCATGGACTGAATGACTTAATTAACTGTTAAGAACACAACACTCCCCCACACAATTTTCAGATTTAATCCCCAAATCCCAGCAATATTTTTTGGCAGAAATAGACCCGTCCTAAAATTTATATGGAATCCCAAGAGACCCCAAATAGTCAAAACAATCTTGAAAAAGTGCAAAGACAGAGGAATCGCACTTTGTAATTTCAAAACTTACCACAAAGCTACAGCAATCATAACCACATGATACTGGCCTAAGGACAGACATATAGACCAATGGAATAGAGACCAAAAACAAACCCTTTAACATATAGTCAACTGAACAATCTCTTCAACAAATGGTACTGAGACAACTGGGTATTACGTTCAAAATAATGAAGATGGAACCTTATCTGAAAATCACACACGAAAATTAACTCAACTGGATCAAAGACCTAAACATAAGAGCAAAACTACAAAACTCTTGGAAGAAAACAAAGGGCAATAGCTTCATGACACTGTATTTGGCAATGGTTTGTTTAGCACCATGCACACTGAAAGTATAGACAACAAAAGAGAAACAAACTGGATTTCATCAAAATGAAAAACTTCTGACTATTGAAAGACACCATCGAGAGAGGAAAAAGACAACCCACAGAATGGAAAAAGTATTTGCAAATAATATTTCTGAAAAGGGTTTAATATCCAGAATATATAAGAACTCCTACAAACGCAACAGGACTGAACCAAAGATGTGAGTGTGATCCCACGATCAATCTAGATGGATGTGTGTGTAGAAGAAGGGAGGTACCAGCTCTTCTCTCTAGGATCACAATTATGAAGATGAAACAAATGTAGAGATGCCATGTGGTGAAAGCATGCTCAAGATCTAAAGCCAACAGAAAGAAAAACAGTTTAAGATGAAGAGAAACCTTAAGCCCTAAGATCACACTGCTTGAGCTGAAGCAAGTCTAAAGCCAGCATTGCACTTAATCTTCCAGTTACATAAGCCAATGATTTTTTTTGTTAAGCTAGTTTGAACTGAGTTTTTGTCATGTGCACCCAAAAGTTCTAATTTACTCAAAACAACCTTTCCGAGATAGGGATTATTATTACTCCTGCCTTATAAATGAGTATACTGAAGAGAATAAAGGCACTAAGATCTCACAGTAGTTAAGTGGCATCCTAAGGACCTGAATCTAGGTTTTTCTGCCTTCAAAGCCCATGCTTTTTTTTTTTTTTTTGAGAGAGAGAGAGAGACAATGCATACAAGCTGGCGGGGGGTGGGGTTAGGGAGCAGAGGGAGAAGGAGAAGCAGACACCCTGCTAACCAGGGAGCTCGCTGCGGGGCTCGATCCCAGAGCCCTGAGATCATGACCTGACCCAAAGCCAAGCACTTAACTGACAGCCACCCAGGCACCCCCAAAGTCCATGCTTTAATCACTATACTGTACTACGAAGAAAGATTCAACTTCACCATTCCATCACACAAGTAGAGGTTATGAATAACAAATACTATCCTTTATAACATCAAAAAAGTAGCAAGTCCATGATTTTAGATGAATCTACTGGTTGAAAGGACTGTTTCATGTAGAAAATGAATGCATTTTGCTTATTTTAATGTTTATCAAAACAGAAAACCATCAGTTAATTTTCTGTGTGTCAAAACAAATGATTTCATTGTTTCCCTTGGGAAATACTTCAGTCCACTTTTCTAAAAATTATCTACTTTATCTTCCTATTAAAGTGCTATAACCCCTTTAAAAATAATTTTACTAGGGTGGCTGGGTGGTTCAGTTTGTTGACCAACACAACTCTTGATTTCTGATTTGTGGCTGCTAGGATTGAGTCCGCACTCAAGTCTGGTTGTCCCTTTCCCTCCCCCGCTGCTCTTGCTCTTGCTTGCTCTCTCTAAAAATAAATTTGGGGGATGCATGGATGGCTTGGTTAGTTAGGTGTCTGCCTTCGGTTCAGGTCATGATCCTAGAGTCCTGGGATCGAGTCCCACATCAGGCTCCCTGCTCAGCAGGGAGCCTGCTTCTCCCTCTGCCCATCCCCCTGCTTTCTCTCTCTGACAAATAAATAAATAAAATCTTTTAAAAAAATAAAAAGAAAAAAGAAAACAAAAATTTATAATCTTAAAAAAATAAAATTTTCCTGAATTCACATCTTATTGTCCCTTCTATATTTATACTACTTTAACATAACTAAAATTTTCATCATCCTCACTAAAATGTAAGAACTTCATTTTATGTAAAAGAAAGTAACAATGAGAACCAAAGCACAGTCAAACCTCATCTGACCATTTACCGAACCCCTGTCAATCACAAGTCTCTTCATACAAGCATGGACTCAATCTGAGGAAATTAAGTAAGAATTAAAACAGCTCTGAGACTAAATGCCTTGTATAGTAGGTAATTAATGAAGCACTTGTTTTGGGGGGTGCATTTGAGCTTGACACTTTTCTCTGGTGTCCTAGCAAGAACGGAATGGGCTCATCATCCATCACTGTGTTAGTCTCTAAATCTGGCAAGCTGTAAGTGAGCCCACCCTTAACAGGACAACCCTTAAAACAGAAAAAGCATATTACCAGTCTTCTTATTGCTTCTGTTCCAACGCCAACATTCCCAAACCAGGCCTCCATCCAGTTTCTTATTCTCGCTCAGGTATTTCAAGTATGTGTCTAACAACTCTGACCTCTCTTATGTCTTTATGTACTTTCTTTTCTTCTGACTTTGGCACAACTTTAACTTTCTCCCTGTACAACTGGATTCTTTTTCCCTTTTCTACTTCAGCTCCTACTCTGGTCCCAGGAAAGCCACAGTAAATGCCATACCCAGGATGACCTTTCCATATAAAGGAGGGAGAATATTCAAGAAAGCCTCTCACCGCTTAATTAATCCTGAATGGGGGAGGTAAGGTCCTTGGTTACATAAGTGGTTGGTTATCATGCACTAAAAAGGATACAGAAGGACTGAGAACTACAGCTTAAATTCACCTTTTTATTGGATAATCCAATCCTTCTTTTTATGTACACTCAGACTGAGAGTTCTGCTTTCTTAAATTGAGTATATTTCCACTTTGCCAAATCAACTATCACTTTTTGTCTATAAGGGATTAAGACTCCAACCGTACCAAATCTAAGAAGTCCTCTTTGCTGGTCTAGGATTATTTATTCTTGTTTAGAAAGAAATACAGTTAAAAAGAACTCAAAATATCTAGAATGACTTGAATTTTAGAAACAGACTAACTCTACCTTTTGTGTTAAATATGCTCATTCTCAACTTTAGAATGTAAACTGACTATAAGACAAATTATACTAAATACAATTTCCAATTTAAAAAGAAGTTATTACACCTGAAACTAACATTGTACATCAACTATACTTCAATAATAAAAACTAAAACAAAACAACAAACTCAAAACAGCCATTTGCAACTGATTATTCTTTTACTGGATACTGATATTGGTCAGATTCCTATTGCTAGGAATACCCTATTGTCAAAAAGGTAACAAAATGTATCCTTTAATAAAAAACAACTAACTTCTGAATATATAAAGTTATTTTTTAATTTTTTATAAAGATTTTATTTATTTATTTGACAGAGATCACAAGTAGGCAGAGAGGCAGGCAGAGAGAGAGGAAGAGAAGCAGACTCCCCACTGAGCAGAGAGCCCGACACGGGGCTCGATCCCAGGACCCGGGGATCATGACCCGAGCCGAAGGCAGAGGCTTTAACCTACTGAGCCACCCAGGCACCCCTTTTAATTTTTTAATAAAGATTTTATTGGGGTGCCTGGGTGGCTCAGTGGGTTAGGCCTCTGCCTTCGGCTCAGGTCATGATCTCTGGGTCCTGGGATCAAGCCCCACAAAGGACTCTCTGCTCAGCAGGGAGCCTGCTCACCCCACCTGCCTCTCTGCCTACTTGTGACAAATAAATAAATTAAATAAATAAAATCTTTAAAAAAATAAAAAAAGATTTTATTTGCAATAGAGAGAGAGTCCAAGGTGGTGGAAAGGGGCAGAGGGGGAGAAAGAAGCAGGCTTCAGGGAGCCCAAGACGGGGTTCAATCCTGCTTTATGCCAGGATCCTGGGATCATGACCTGAGCCGAAGGCAGACGCTTAACCAACTGAGCCACACAGGCGCTGCTGAATATCTAAAATTTTCATAAGCAAAATTTAAAAAAGAACTGTCACAACAAATAAGACAAAAATCTTTAATATAAATAATCATACAAATTAATAAGAGAAACGTAACTCTAACTTAAGTATCACACACTAGAATTCTTTCTTTTGAAATTCTGTAAAGCTTTATCTGCTCATAAAGAAAAATAAAAATGTTGAGGTCATAAAATTAGTATACTATATATATTTTGGTCCCATTTTTATTTTAAAATGTTGTGCTATAAATGGATCAAAAGGAACCAGAAAAGACAGAATGACAGTTTCAGAGCAGAAGACAATTAGGATGTTTGAAAATATTTTTTCAACTTATCTATTTTTTGCCTTTTCTTCCCCCAAAGATTTTACTTATTTGAGAGAAAGAAAACATGTTTGTGAGCAGGGGAGGTGCAGAGGGAGACAGACAAGCAGATTCTGTGCGAAGTGCAGAACTGACACAGGTCTTGATCCCAGGACCCTGAGATCACCCTGAGCCGAAATCAAGAGTTAGAGACCTAACTGACTGAGCCACCAAGACGCCCCTTAACTTGTCTTTTTTTAAAAAATAAATTCACACACATACACACAAAATAAATACATTCACAGTAACATATTTGCTTTTTTTTTTTAAAGATTTTATTTATTCATTTGTCAGAGATAGAGAGAGAGAGAGCGCACAGGCAGACAGAGGCAGAGGGAGAAGCAGGCTCCCTGCTGAGCAAGGAGCCCAATGCGGGACTCGATCCCAGGACGCTGGGATCATGACCTGAGCCGAAGGCAGCCGCTTAACCAACTGAGCCACCCAGGCGTCCCACATATTTGCTTTTTATAAAATTTTATTCAAAACTCCATTTTAAGAAAAAATGACAAAAGCCAAATACTACAGAGAAAAGACAGTAATCAGCCAGAACAAGGACTGCCCATTTAAAAAAAATTATTTATTTATTTATTTATTTATTTGAGAGAGAGACAGAGGAACAGAGGCAGAGGCGGGGAGGGAGAAAGGGGAAGAGGGGGAGGGAGGAAGGACAGAGCGCAAGACAGAGAGAATCTATAGCTGACTCCACACTGAGTGCACAGTCTGACCCAGGGCTCAATCCCACAACCCTGAGATCATGACCTAAGCCAAAACCTTGAGAGGGACACTTAACCAACTGAGCCACCCAGGCGCCCCCAAACACTTGAGCCTTTTTTTGTGTGTGCCACCTGATTTGTATATTGTCAATCATAAGGCCAGTGATGACAGCTGATAGTCCAATCCAATATTCCTTCTGTACTCTGAGGCCCCAGTGATTGCCATTCTCATATATAATGCCCTCTAGGGTTCTGCCTTTATACTGTCCTCCCAACTCATGAGCTGATAATGTATAGGCATTATAAGCCTGTTCAGTTACTACTACACTAAGATAGTAAAAATGAAAACCTCTAATCGGCTGATCCTCTTCTACTGCTTTTTTATTTATTTATTTTTTAGAAGTCTTTTTTTGTTTTGTTTTGTTTTGTTTTAATTTGACAGAGAGATCACAAGTAGGCAGAGAGACAGGCAGGGAGAGGGGGAAGCAGGCTCCCCGCTGAGCAGAGAGCCCAATGCGGGGCTTGATCCCAGGACCCTGGGATCATGACCTGAGCTGAAGGCAGAGGGTTTAACCCACTAAGCCACCCAGGCACCCCTGCTTTATTTTTAAACAATTCCAGAAGCCCTCTCCCTTCTTTTTTTTTTTTTTTTAAAGATTTTATTTATTTATTTGTCAGACAGAGTGAGCACAGGCAGACAGAGTGGCAGGCAGAGGCAGAGGGAGAAGCAGGCTCCCCACCAAGCAAGGAGCCCGATGTGGGACTCGATCCCAGGACGCTGGGATCATGACCTGAGCCGAAGGCAGCTGCTCAACCAACTGAACCACCCAGGCGTCCCAGCCCTCTCCCTTCTTATTGAGGTTAGATTCTACAGTCTCCCATCTTCACAGCATTTGTTAACATTCTTGGACTGCATGTCTGAATCTGAGTGCTATTTGAGAAAGTTACACAACAGGGCAAATTAATATTTATAAATTCATGAATATCAGCATCAAAGGTTTTCTGATCATGCCTAGAATTCTATTATGTTTCTGTGGTAACTTACTCTCCCCTTTCTTCACAACTATTTCAAACTTGTCTACATTCTTCAAACTGCCAAATCACCCACACTCCCCTCTGCTCACAACAGAAGATTCCATGTTATTCTTTAAAGAAAAAAAAAGTCGACGCTATCATATGGAAACTCCCTAAACTCTCTACTAAATGTATAAACCAGCCGAATATACACCCATCTTGTTCATCCTTACCTTTCCCTTCCTGTTCCTTCTCCCAACTAAGGCCCATTCCAACTTTTATATTTTAAATTTTATTCTTTCCCTGATATTCTTTATTATCATTAATGCTGTCTCCCCTATATAATCAAAACACTATCTGAATCACCTTTTTAACCTTTTTGGGCCTCTGCCATATAAATCTCACTTTCCATAGTTAATAATTCGAGGAAAAGACTAAACTGGTCATTGATATCTTATAATAAGACAGGAGAAATATGGGGGAAATGATTTTTAGTTTAAACTTTCTCTTAACTGAATATATTTGACACATAACATTGTGTAAAATTTAAGGGGTACCACAAGTTAATTTGATACACGCACATATTACAGGGAAAAGGATTTTTAAAGTAGGTTCCATGCCCAACATGAGAATAGAACTCACAACCCCAGGGGCGCCTGGGTGGCTCAGTGGGTTAAGCCTCTGCCTTCGGCTCAGGTCATGCTCCCAGGGTCCTGGGATCGAGCCCCGCATCAGGCTCTCTGCTCAGCAGGGAGCCTGCTTCCCTTCCTCTCTCTCTACCTGCCTCTCTGCCTACTTGTCATCTCTGACAAGTAAATAAAATCTTAAAAAAAAAAAAAAAAGAACTCACAACCCCAAGATCAAGAGTCGCAAGGTCTACTGACTGAGCTAGTTAGGCGCTCTGCAAGTGGTTTTTGCAATACAAATTTGATCACGTTACCTCTCTGTTAAAGCTCATTTCTTAGAACTTTTTTTTAAAATTTATTTATTTATTTGACAGAGAGAGAGATCACAAGTAGGCAGAGGTAGGCAGACAGAGAGGGAGAAGCAGGCTCTCCACTGAGCAGAAAGCCTGACACAGGGCTCCATCCCAGGACCCTGAGATCATGACCTGAGCCAAAGGCAGAGGCTTATACAACTGAGCCACCCAGGCGCCCCACAACTTTTTCTGTTTTTATTAGAGGATAGAGAGAGGGGAGAGGGAGAGAGAATGTTAAGCAGGCTCCATGCCCAACATGGAGCCTGAAGTAGGGAATCATTTCAAAACCCCAAGATCATGAACTCAGCCAAAATCCAAGAGTCAGAAGCTTAACCGAGCACCCCTCTTTTTTTTTTTTTAAGATTTTATTAATGTATTTATTTGAGGAAGAGTAAGAGAACGCGGAAGGAGCAGACGGAAAGGGACAAGGTGACTCTACGCTGAGCACAGAGCCCAATGCAGGGCTGGATCCCATGATCCTGAGATCATGATTTGAGCCAAAATCAAGAGTTGGACACTTAACCAACTGAAGTTCTTTAAATACTCCATTATCCAACCAACCATAAGACCTTTGCACATGTTATTGACTTTATCTGAAATGTTCTCCCTCACTTTCTCTAAGACAGTTATTAACAGTATAGATTCTACAGCCAGATTGCCTGGATTCAAATCTCACCTCCACCACTTAGCTGTGTGACCTTGGTTCACTGATTTGCAAAATGGAAAGGGCAATTATTACCTACTTTACCGGATTATAAGAGAATAAATTAGTTATGTATAAACTGCTTAGAATAGCACCTGGCACACACTAAATATTCAGTATGTCTGCTAAATCAATGAACAAACCTGAGATGTACTCTAGCATAAGAGTTAGGTGCCCAGACTCTGGAACCAGATTGCCTATGCATGACATTTGGCTGTAAGATTTAAATATTCTAAGACTGTGGGCATAATACTTAGCTACTCAGTTTCTTCATCTATAAAACAAGATAATAACCTATCTCATACATCTATTCTGAGTTCAAAAGAATAAATAGAAAAAGGGCTTAGAACAGCACCATATGTATGTATGTATATATATACACACACACATACACAACATGTCTAGAAACTATTATATATTTTCCAGTTATCAACTCAAGTATTACTTTCACATAAAAGCCTTTTCTCAACCTGTTAGCCTAGGCAAGGGTCCCTCTGTTATTTTCACCTATAGCATCGTCGTATCCCTTTCCTACAGAGTCCTTACTGCAGTTTCTAATTACAAATTTGTTAGTAACTAATTTATTTAGCGATTCATTAACTTCTGTTTGTCCCCCTGGATTATAAGTTCCATGATAAAGGAAATGAGATAGGTTTCACCCAACTGGCGGGCACCCTCAAATACTTACTGAATTAATACTGAAAAGGCTAACCAAAATCTTTCAGAATGTTTGTATTCTATTTGAAAACTATCTGAAATATTTTATTACCAAGTAATATATTAACATGATCAAGTAATATTAATTTTCAGATTTGGGAATATAAACTTTTTTTTTCTTTTAAAGATTTTATTCTTTTATTTGACAGAGAGATCACAAGTAGGCAGAGAGGCAGGGAGAGAGAGAGAGAGGGAGAAGCAGGTTCCCCGCTGAGCAGAAAGCCTGATGCGGGGCTCGATCCCAGGACCCCGAGATGATGACCTGAGCCGAAGGCAGAGGCTTTAACCCACTGAACCACTCAGGCGCCCCTATATACGCTTTTAGAGGCTAAAAGTGAAATATAGTCAGGCTTTAAAGAATATGAATGACAAATGATCATTCATAACCAGTACCCTTTCAAATTTAAGTGTTATTTTCATTAACTATAAACCATTTTAAAGTTTTTGCAAGAGGGGGTGTCTGGGTGGCTTAGTTAGTTGGGTGTTCAACTCTTGATTTGGGCTCAAGTCATGATCTCAGGGTTGTGGGATCCAGACCTGTGTCAAGCTTGGAGTTCAGTGGGGAGCGTACTTGAGATTTTCTCTCTCTCCTTCTCTCTAAAATAAATGAATAAATCTTAAGGAAAAAAGTTTTTGCAAGAATAAGTTTTTTTTTTAAAGATTTTATTTATTTATTTGACAGAGAGAGAGATCACAAGTCAGCAGAGAGGCAGGCAGAGAGAGAGAGAGAGGGAAGCAGGCTCCCGCTGAGCAGAGAGTCCAATGTGGGGCTCGATCCCAGAACCCTGGGATCACGAGCCGAGCCGAAGGCAGAGGCTTTAGCCCACTGAGCCACCCAGGCACCCCGCAAGAATAAGTTTTGAAGAGTAAATTTCACTATGATTTTTTTTATTATCATATGCTCTGGTGACTAATACAGTGCCTAAAACAGAGAGGGCCTCTATAAAGATTTGTTCTCTATGTAACCATCAGCGTGATTACTGCATATAATATTTATGTGTCACAACCAAGACCTGGAAAATTACACCATTTGAACTACTGCAGAAAGCGGTACAGAAGCCTTGTTAGAGTGCATCTATACAAACAGAAACTCTAGCAACAACTTTATATTCCCCACAGCCCATAGTATGCTATAGTCACTACTGGCCAAATGAAAATCTAATGGGAGATTTTTCATCTGACTGGAAATGGTTAAGATGAACACACTACCTTCCTGCAGTGCTAAGGACACAAGGGGACTTCACACATATTCAGAAACACCTGCCCTTACTGCAGTGCTGGTGATTTCTGGTAGCTACTGAAAAACAGATTTAAAACCTATATTCAATCTTCTGATTTTCTTATAATAAATAACTACAAAATAACAACTAATACCACATCTAAATTTAAAAGTCAACACAAACTTGACAGATTGGCATATGTTGGGATTTTTATTGATTATAAGCACTCCACCTTAAACATTGCCATATAGGTTTCATCGAACAACTTTTTATTCATTATGAAAGCAAGTTCTATAGTAAACCACCACAACTTCCCATACCTGGTGTATAAGTAAAACGTTGAGACTGGCTTTTTTTCCTCTTGCCATTGCAAAGATAAAAGTGCACCTGCACTGCAGCTGTAACTGCTGGGTTATGATATGGAGGAACTTCAAGGACAATGTGAGCCTAAGGAGCATGGAGAGCAAGATTGTATTACACTCAGAACTAAAAATGAAATGCACCTGCTAAACTCACCACGACTCTTGAGCCTTAACTTCACAGTCTCTTCCATCATACATAATTATGCACATCAATTGGTCATGTAAGTCATCTGGAGATTTACTCTATGAAACTCTAGTCTCAACAGAGATAAATTCTTTAAAGTAAACCACTAAAGGAGAAATTACCTTTTAGTCATCCAATTGGGTTCTAGTTGTAGCAGAAATAAAAACAGTCTTATATACTACGTAGTAAGATACTCTGTACTACTGAATATTACATGTTGCTATTGATCTTAAGTGGAAGTCTACTTACTTTTCAGTCAGGTTTAATATTTCTTGAGCTGTATTATAGTTTAGATTTCTTATCTTAAATTTCACATTCAAAATGTTCTAAACTGGCAATAAACAAAATCCGTTCCTACATAAAAAATAATTTTACACAAGCAGAGTGAAAACTGTTAGCCCAAAGCAATTGCAATGCTTAACCTAATTTCTCCAGGTCTCTGGAGAGCACTGCACAGTGTTATTCTCTACCCTCAGAAGAGTCTGTCACCAATCCAACCAGGATGAAGGGACCACAGCGTTCGGTGGTGAATCCTGGAAGGCTTAATGTTGAAAAGATGCAAATATAATCTTAAATACACAAACCCATGAGGGTTTGTTCTCCCCCCTACTTTTTGCCCATTATATGTGTTCTTTACTGAATTTATTTGATTTCTTCACTGCATTCAGAGAAAAAATTTAATGATAACATCAGTAAAAACCTTCTAATAAAAGGGAAAGACACCAATCGTATATCTATCCTAAATTTAATTTTAGTGTCAGGAAAGTACCTATCTCATGTCTAAACTTCTAAAAATTTGAATTTACTTTTCTTTCACACAACAGATAAAAGAGTCTTCATCTATAACAAAAAGTGGCATTATCAAATTTTCTCATCATGCTTCTTAAATATTTAAAAAGAAATAAAGTAAATTTCTTACCCCTTGACATTTTTCCCTGATTATTTTCCCTTCTACTTCCCACTGAGGTCGTCCATCTATTGAAAGAAACAATTCACAGTTAAAAGTAATTCAAGTCATAAAGTATATAAACAATATTTAATGTATCTAGTATCACAAGCTTATTGGCAAAGGGAATCTTTTTCTGACTTCCATTATGAAAATAAAATATGTACCGATGACAAAAAAAAATGGGGAGAAAGATCTTGGGCTACCTGAGTTAGCAGGCCCCACAGTTTATTCTGTCAAGCGATGTTTGAAAATCCTCTGAGAGCACCTCCACCAAGTGGTAGCCAATTTCTGCTTATATACCTTAGGTAATGGGAAACTCACTCCCTCACGAAGTAACCCGTTTAATCTCTGGATAGTCACTGCTGCTGGATAAGCTCTTCATGATAGATGATATCTGCCTCCTTATAGTATCCCATCAGTGGTTTAAGAACTACCCCTTGCAGCCCACCAATCCAAAAAATCTTGAGTGGTCCTCTGCTCTTGAGTGGCATTCCAGATGTTTAAAAACAGCTATGTTTGCAGGTGTCTCCTCTTCTGTTGGCTAGCCTCTCAGTTCTGTATCTACCTCTTACACAGTATTTTATTAGCCTTCCCGCCCGCTCTTCTTCAAACATTTCTCCAACGTGACCATCTCCCTCCAAATGTACCAAGCCCAGAACTGAATAGCCCAGGTGGGAAATGACCCAGCATGGTAGAGAGTGACTAAGGCTCTTGCCACCTTATGTGAAGACACTACGTCTGTTAATAAAAGTTTTCTGGGGCAACTGAACAATACTGACTTACACTTAGTGTACCGTAGTTTCCCTCAGTCCACTACATTTCCTATGGCCAAGCTCAAACTCCTACACTGCACTTACGTATTTTTTCTCCCAGCACTTATTAGATTAATTTATCCCTACTAGACTTGGATTTCTTGGCTTGCCAAGATCTTTTTAGACACTGATGGTCTTTGAATGTACTTGCTAGGCTTTCCATGTTTGTGTCACCCAAAGATCTGGCCAGCACATTTTCTGTCTCTTCCTCTCAAGTGAACTGTTCACCTGGGGGAGAACCCCAACTGCTACTAAAGCTCTCACTCCAGTCTGATGTGCAGTATTCTAAAGCATTCTTTTTTTTTTAAGATTTTATTTATTCATTTGACACAGAGAGAGAGATCACAAGGAGGCAGAGCAGCAGGCAGAGAGAGGCAGGGAAGCAGGTTCCCTGCTGAGCAGAGAGCCCAACTCGGGACTCCATCTCAGGACCTGAGATCATGACCTGAGCCGAAGGAGTCACTCAACAACTGAGCCACCCAGGCGCTCCTAAAGCCTTCTTTCTTAAGTCATGGGCATTTGCCCATTGGCTAACTCTCACAAGTATCTTCACAGTTAGCATGACTTCATCTAGTCTGTAAGGATATCTGAAAAGACTCAATCAAACACCTTCTTAATTGTGACTATTATTTTCCAGTCTGGTAACTAGATAATGGCTACCCTTGTACACAAGAGATACTACAGACAAATGCTATGCCTACACAAAAATACAGCTCAGTTCAACAATCATTTGCTGGGTCCTGATGTGCCATGCACTTTGGGTTACTGAGTTAATGATGAAAGAATACTCTTACCCTCAGTCTGCAGATGAAAGGCAAATACAAACAGTTCATTATAATAAAGTGTGGTGGTTACAGTAATAAAGGTGCACTCTGAATGTGCCAAGAGAAGTCAGGATTCTTACCCTAGTGATATGATGACTGATGAAATTTCCTAGAATGAAGGAACATAATGAAAAGAAAGCTGAACCATAGAACCTTGGGAAACATTTATATTTAAGGGCCAGAAAAACTGATTAAAAAAAGATGAGTGGGGACAGTTAAAAATGTGCCAAGAACCAGGTAAATGCAATCACACAAAGGCCAAAAAAGAAAAGACTGTCAAGGAGAAGTGTGGGTAGCTGACTGTCAAAAGTTTTAGGTTATGTTTCAATATAGAAAATGAAAGAGTAAGTAGCAGGTAAGGAAATGAAGGTGATAATATTACCTTTTTGAGAGGCTGGATGATAAATGAAAGAAATAAAATGATAGCTTATGAGGATGTCAGAGTCAACAGAATGGGAATGGTTTAGTATGAAAAGATTTAAACTTGCTTAAACCCTAAGAAAAAGTATTCAGGGAAAAAAGAGGTGTTGAAATTATAAGAGGCAACGAAGGTAATGTATAGCCTTAAATACTTAAGTTTTAAAAAGAGGAAAGGATGAAAAACAAATGAGATTACCATTTAAATTAAGAAAAAGAAACATATTAAGCCCCCAAAAAGTGAAAAGAAAAAAACACAGAAACTAGGGCAACAGAAAACAAATACCAACTGAAAGAATCAATAAAGTCAAAGTACTCTGGAAACCCTGGTTAAAAAACCAGAGATGGCACAAACAACAGCAGAATACATTTTTTAAAAGGGATATAATTCCAGATACAGAAATACAGTATTATAACCAAATTAATGTCAACAAATTTGAAAACTGAGTGAAATAAATAAAATCCTTGTGTGAAATAATAGTGAAAATATATATTGGTTTCTGCCTCTGGTTCCTGGGATAAACTCCTAACGTTCCTTAAAACATTCTTGTAAAGATACTATTTGTTAGAGAGAGAGAGAGAGAGAGAGAGAGTGAGATAGCGCTCACACTCCAAAGCAGAGGGTGTGGCAGGCAGAGGGGGAAGTGGGCTCCCTGCTGAAACCTGACATGGGACTAGATCCCAGAACCCTGGGATCATGACCTAAGCCGAAGGCAGATGTTTAACCAACTAAGCCACGCAGGCAACCCAATGCTCCTAAAATAAAATTCTTATGATTTCCTAAGTGATATGAACAGCACAAGGAATACCTTTTGTTCTTGTATTTGGTCTTTTATTTTTTTTTTTTTAAGATTTTATTTATTTATTTGAGAAAGATCATGAGCAGCCGGGGAGAGGTAGAGGGAGAAGCAGAATCCCTGCTCAGCAAGAAGCCCAATGTGGGACTCAATCCCAGGACTGTGGGATCATGACCTAAGCCAAAGGCAGATGCTTGACCAACTGAGCCACCCAGGCGCCCTGTATTTGGTCTCTGACCCCAGTTCCTGACACAGAGGTCTTAAATCCCTTGGAATTTCCTGGTGACAGAACTATCTCTTGTTCTAAGGAGGTGACTTCTGGTGGGCCCCTGGATGGTGGCTGGTCACCAAAAGACCAAGCCATGATTAGAACCTTGGAACATTCAGTCCCACCTCCATTCTCCAGAGAGGGAAGAGGGGCTGGAAATGGAATAATCAGTCAAGCCTGTGTGGTGAAGCCTCCATAAAAATACTAAATTACTCCAGAGACTGGGGGAACTTCTGGGTTGTCAAACACATGGAGGTGGCTGGGATACCCATAAGATAGAGAAGCTCTGCACCCATTCCCATATACTTTACTCCACGTTCTCTCTTCCACTTGGTTGTTCAGCTGTATCCTTTATGATATTCTCTATTACATAGTAAACTGGTAAATGTAAGTACGTATTGCTCTGAGTTCTGCTTTACCAAATGATCAAATCCAAGATGGGGGTAATGGGAAGCTCTGATTTGTAGCCAAGTCAGAAAGATGTGGGCAACTGGACACCTACTACTTTCGATTGCCATTTGAAGTAGGGGGCAGTCTTATGGTACTGAGCCCTTAAGCTGTGGTCTGAGCTAACTCCAGATACCGTCAGAACTGAATTTAATTAAGAACATCAAGTTCAGGGCGCCTGGGTGGCTCAGTTGTTAAGCGTCTGCCTTCAGCTCAGGTCATGATCCAGGAGTCCTGGGATGGAGCTCCGTGTTGGGCTCCCTTCTTGGGAGCCTACTCTCACACTCCCCCTCTCTTGTGTGTCTCTCTGTGTCAAGTAAATAAATAAATAAAGTCTTTAAAAAAAAAAAAAAAAAGAACACCCAGTTCTTGTCAAAGAATTGGTTGATATATGGGAAACCCACACATCTGGAGTCAGAAGTATTGTGAATGTGGTAACAACGTGAGAGTAAAGGAGAAACAGACTGAAGGTTTGCCTTTTTTTTTTTTAACCTGGAAAAGTACAAATCACAAAAAATAACTCAAGAAGAAATAAACTTAAATGGTCCCTATACCCATGAATAGAATTATAGCAGAAGCCAATAGTTCCACAAAGCCCCCAGCCCTGAAGGTTTCAGAAATGAGCTCAGTTACACATTCAAAGGAAGGTAAAATTGGGGCACCTGGGTGGCTCAGTGGGTTAAAGCCTCTGCCTTCGGCTCAGGTCATGATCCCAGGGTCCTGGGATCGAGCCCCGCATGGGGCTCTCTGCTCGGCAGGGAGCCTGCTTCCTCCTCTCTCTCTCTCTCTGCCTGCCTCTCTGCCTACTTGTGATCTGTCAAATAAATAAATAAAACTTAAAAAAAAAAAGGAAGGTAAAATTATATGACACACACTTAAGGAGTGGGGGAAAAGTGAGGCACTTCACCAACTCACTTTGATATCCAGAATGCATAAACAATCTCATAAGGCAGTAAGAAAATGAAAACTGTATCAATGGGAAAAAAATGGTCAAAAAACACCAACAGATATTACACAAAAAAGAATACATAAATGACCCATAACACCCTCAATAAATGTCAGGCAAATTCAAAATCAAAGTTCAAGATACCATTTTACACCTACCAGATAAACAAAACATAAGAATTATGATATTCTTGGGGTGCCTGGGTGGCTCAGGGGGTTAAAGCCTCTGCCTTCGGCTCAGAACATGATCCCAGGGTCCTAGGATCGAGCCCCACATCAGGCTCTCTGCTCGGCAGGGAGCCTGCTTCCCTCTCTCTCTCTGCCTGCCTGTCTGCCTAGTTGTGATATCTGTCAAATAAATAAATAAATCTTAAAAAAAATTATGACATTCTTACTTATGTCCACCAGGTAGGTGATAAGCACTAAAATGTTCATAGCAGCACTGTTAGTTATTGTTTGGTAATGTCAAAAACTGGATACAGCCCAAATATCCAGTGAGGAAACATAATAAACTGTGGCAATTCATACAGTAAAACTATAAAGAAGTGAAAATGAAAGATCTTCTATTACATGGATCAATCTTAAAACATTAATGTTGACCTCTGAAAAAAGCAATTTTCAGAAGAATACATGCAATGTTATACATAGTCTAAAACCAGAGAAAATACATAAAACTATAAAGAAAAACATGGATTGATTTAGGAATAGAATCCATTTGGGAAGGGGTTTCAAGAGGCCTTCAGAGATAAATGTCTTACTTCTTAAACTCGGTAGGAGGTATGAGTATCTGTTATATTCTTCTTATAAAAAGGTATTTCACGACTTTAAAAATGCTTAAAAAAATCAGAAGGAACTGGGACGCCTGGGTGGCTCAGTGAGTTAAGCGGCTGCCTTTGGCTCAGGTCATGATCCCAGCGTCCTGGGATCGAGTCCCACATCAGGCTCCTTGCTCGGCAGGGAGCCTGCTTCTCCCTCTGCCTCTGCCTGCCACTCTGCCTGTGCTCGCTCTCTCGCTCGCTCTCTCTCTGACAAATAAATAAATAAAATCTTAAAAAAAAAAAAAGATTCTAAAAAAAAAAAAATCAGAAGGAATAATTGATGGAAAATGTTTTGTTTTTTCGTGCACTTCCACCACCCCGCAGGTTCCTGGGACACTGGGTGAGATAGAGGAGGTACTGGTTTTTTGTTTCTTTGTAGAGGTAGTCCCTGTCCTCCAGGAGCTTACTGGAAAACTGTTTTAAATATGCTCAAGAAGGGCTAAATCAAACATCCTGATAGTCACAGGATTCTTCTATATTTCTGAAAATGACATAATTTATATACTCATATATAAAATACATAAAATTCACCCTTTTAAAGTATAACACTGAGAGGTTTTTAATATGTTCGCAGGACTCTACAACCACCATTACTACTTAATTCCAGAAACCCCATGCCCATGAACAGTCATTCCCCTCCCTCCAGTGGCAACCACTAATCTACTTTCTGTCTTTATGGATTGCTGACTTGGGACATTGTGTGCTGGCTCCTTTCACTTAGCATGTTTTTAAGGTTCATTCGTGGTGTGTTATGAATCAATACTTTATTCTTTTTTATGGCTGATTAATATCCCATTATATGAGGTGCCTCGTTAGTGCAGTAGGTAGCGTGTCAGTCTCATAATATCCCATTATATGGATAGGCCCCAGTTTGTTTATCCACATAACAGTTATGATCATTTGGGTTGTTCCCATTTTGGCTATTATGAATAATGTGGCTACAAATATTCGTTTCTGTGCAACATACTGTCAATTCTCTTGAGTAGTATATGTATACAAAGGAGTAGAAATACTGCTTTTGAAACATCCTTAATGAGAATTCAACATTTATGTCAAAACTTAAGAAATGTATGGCTTACAAAAAAAAACCTGTGTAAATGATGTCTGTAGCTTTAGGAAAACTATTTTGTGATTAATGTTAGTGAAACATCTGAATAATTTATTTTATCCCTTCTACCCCTTATTTTGAGGTCAATCAACTAAATCTTACTTACCTTGTCCTTTTTCAAGAAAAATGATTTTGGATTCTGGAAGAAAATTAGATCCAGTCACAATCATTTCATGACCTCCATTTACAGAACAACTGTTGATACTGTACTTCTCAATATGAGGAAGTTCTTGAGCAGATCGCTGAGCTGTGTTTTTTTTTTTTACGAGTTAAGAAGAAACAAAATATTAGTTTAAAATATTCCATACATAAATGATAAATTCAAGCTATACAATAAAAATAAAGAGAAGCAAACTCTGGGCTTTTAAAGTCTGAGACAATGGTAGCAATATCCACTCTTATTTAGAAAACCAAATAGATTTATTAGATTTGTGTGATTTCTAAAGAATTTTCTTACAACTATAAAGAAACCAATAGAGAAAAATTAGTGAACGTCTACAACTTCATATTGACTTCAAAACATTAATTTCATCCACTTTTCTCCTTTTAGCTTGTCTTCAATACATTTTTTCCATACAACTATTAAAACTGATAAATCTAATGTAACTATATAAAGCAAATCAATGCAAACATATGTAATTATATTGCATACAATTAGAAGAAGACAAGTTTCTAAAGGGAAAAAATTAGCTCTTTCCTCAAGAAAATATATAGGTCATCATTGTGACAACCGGATTCCATTCTGGGCAATTTTCTAAATAACTGAAGCACACATGAAGTACACACTGAATTTTAAAAAATGGAAGTAAATGTTTCTACAGTGCACTGCACTATTCCTTGCCAGGGTATGTGAAACATAGTTTTTCTTAATGCCTTAAGGCCAGTCTTTAAATTACCAACTTTTATAAATAGTGACCTTGGTCACCTTTCTCTGATATTGACTGATTTCAAATTGTTATATTTTGTGAGATTCTATTTGAGTTTTTTTTTTTTCTTTCTTTGTTTTTCTTAACTGTCTGAGCTTTAAGCCACAGATTGTACTTCTGACTGCTTAGGCTCTGTAAGATTTCTTCTTGCCAAATGTTCCTAATTAGGTTTCTCTGGATTAAAACAAATAAAAAGCATGAATTATGTGCTCTTCTTCACAGCTGGAAAACTGGTCTACTTTTAGTTCTATTTCGTGGGTGGAAATTGGTGGCTTTGAGGGTCAGCTATGTTTTGTTTGGCTAGAACATTTTAAAGAAATTTAAACTTGAATACCTTTAGGAAGCACACATAGCCAGTTCACTATGGCTCTTGGCTCTCCCAAGTATTTAATACCAAGCTACAAAATGTATGTGAATTGGGGTCACTGCCCCACTCAAAGAGAATGTTAAAACAGACCCTTTTCATAGGAGATGGGTCTGGGATTTAGGATCACCTACAACTTGGAAAGTGTAGGTGGCCTAAGATGCAAACTATTTCAAGTTTTAGATATTTATGGTGGAAACTAGCCACTGCAGGTACATTCAAAGAAACAGCAAAATTGTGTTCAACAAATGGCAAAGGCATAATAAGCAGGTACATTCACCTAAAGGATATATATATATCTTTTTCATATATATATAAAAAGAAGAAAAATTTTTAAAAAAAGGTTAATAATGACTACTTCAGGGCAGTGGTATTACAAAAGATTTCCATACTACTCTTTGCACCATTCTGCATTTCTATATTCGCAACAATAATCACATATTAATTTAGTAAACTTAAAGAAAAAATAGAAAATCATCTTATAATAACTTCATCTCAAAAATTCGAATTACTCTATCAACTTAAATAATTGAACTTTGCTAAAAAATAGAGACACATATGCTTATATTGGCACAGACTAGTCTGGGATGATAATAAGAACAATGGCAATTACAGCTGCTTCTAAAAAGCAGAAATAGTTGACCTGGAAATTTGTTTCCACTCTGTATTTTTTGAATTTTGTAGCATGTACCTGTATTGTCTATTAAAATTAATACAAAACTACTTCTACAGTGAATTCTATTACCATGGATTTGCTCAGTGATTCCCAAAGCCAACTGGGAAATAATAAAGTAGTAGTGCAATTCAACAAACAGCAAAAAGGAGCACAGAAAGGTAATGCAGTAGGTTTGATCCCAAATCAGGAATGCGTGTGTTTGACAGAAATAAAATGGTATAACTGAAAGAGCACTAGGAAAACCTGTGTTCTAGGCACAGCTCTCACCAGCAAGCAAATAAGCTTGAAGGAGTACTTCAGATACTTGTGCCTCAGTTTCCTCCTACACAAAATTAAGACATGGAATTAGAACACTTCTAAATCTATGCCCTAAACATCTAAATAGCAGTCTCAAAACTCCAGTCCTACCAGCTAACCTGCCAGAGGTTCACAGTTCTCCAGGGCTTGAGTAGGCACCAAGTTCTAGGGCCTATTCTCATTTCTTGCCTTTGTAAATTGGGGGGAAGGGGGAGAATTCATTTTCTCAATCGGATATAAATAGATTAATGATAAAACAAACGAACCAAAAAATAAACTCCTAAAAGTCTTTATTTAGCTGAGACGTCAGCTTGCAGAGAGAGGCATCTTCCAACAAGAAGGCTCACATTTTAATTAAATAAGGGTGACCAAGGGATACTTAGTATCAGAACCATAGCATCAACTGGTTCTCAGATGTCATCAAGCCCATCTTCTTTTCTTATAGATAAGAAAACTGTGGTCAAGAGAATTTGTTTATAGGCACAATTATAGGCATAGTTACCTATGGTCAAATTATCATGAGAACCCATTTCCTAACTCCAAAATCAGCACTCCTCCCACCTAAATAAGCAGCTTATTTCCATACAAGAAAAACATTAGATATTTAATCTCTGTGCCTCAATTTATACTTTTGATCCAAATATTACATTATAAGCAAAAGAGAAAATGGCTTATTATAAACAAAATCTGAAACATCACAAGCTCACTTACAGCACTCAACAGGTATGGAAGCTGTCTGCAGAGAAAGGACTTTTCCATTGGGCTGTGGGATGTGCACACGGAACACGAGTCGTACTCTAGTATTTTTTCTGCCAATATCAGTTTCTCCTTTTCGAAGTTCTATATCTGAATTGCGGAGTTTCAAAATACCTGCACAGTCAATACTAGGGAGAAAAATAGACAAATTTTATTTGTTTACTGATATTTAGTGGTCCTCAACAACTTAGCTCAACCTAGCAGGGAAGAACTATTACTACCTAAAATCAGGTCAAAAAAGAAAAATGTATGGAGTGCCGCAGTGGCTCAGTTGGTTAAGTGTCTGACTCTTGATCTCAGCTCAGGTCTTGAACTCAGGGTCGTGAGCTCAAGCCCACCTTGACATGGAGCTCACTTAAAAAAAAAAAAAGTATGACTGCTATTTTCTCCTATGTCAATTTTGAGATTAAAAATATTTTCAACGACAAACATATAATGGTAAGTGTGGCAGATTGTCTAAAAAGATGGCTGTTGGGACACCTGGGTGGCTCAGTGGGTTGAAGCCTCTGCTTTCGGCTCAGGTCATGATCCCAGGGTCCTGGGATCAAGCCCCACGTCGGGCTCTGTGCTCCGCGGAGAGCCTGCTTCCTTCTCTCTCTCCCTGCCTGCCTCTCTTGCCTACTTGTAATCTGTCAGTCAAATAAATAAATAAATAATCTTTAAAAAAATAAAAATAAAAATAAAAATACGGCTGTTAATAATTCTTCCCCATTCTTGCACCTGCATGCCACTTCTCCCATCAAGAGGTGGAATACCTAGGTACTTCCTTTGAAAGCTGGTCTTATGATTTGCTTTGACAAACAGAATGTAACCAACTGATACAGTGGAAGTTATGAGGGTTAAGTCCTGGGCCCACCATTTAAGCCTCATAACGTCCACTTTTGCTCTCTTAGAGCCCTGAGCCACCATGAAGTCCAATTGGCAAACTGGAAAGAAAAGCCAAGACAATCCTCAACTATTCCAGCCACATCTAACCATCCTGGATGTTCGAAACACAGTTGAGCTTCCAGCTGAATTCAGGGGCATGAGTGATCCCAGCTGCCACCACATGAATGGACCAGCTGAGTCCAGCCAACCTTAAGAATCATGAAAATAATGAACAGTTATTACTTTGAGCCATGAAATTATTAGAGTGGTTTGTTTTACAAAACTAGATAAGTGAAATACAAAGTAAAAAGACGGTTAAATTCTATAAAAGTAACCAGGCCAGAAAAGATTCACTTGTAGGACTACAAATCAGTCACTAATAGCATATTTAGACTTATCTAGTGCTATGTTAATTAGTAAAAATAACCCATCAGACTAAGATTCTAAAATTCATTTCTAAAGTATGCACATATAAAATTAACGTTTTGGTACTTAAGGTCTAACATTTCATTATCTTCAAAATTTATTACTTATATGGCTGCTTAACTCAAAATCACAGTAGAAAACAACAGTACCTACAACATATGTTTGTATTCACATTTTTTAAAAAAGATTTTATTTATTTATTTGACAGACAGAGATCACAAGTAGGCAGAGAGGCAGACAGAGAGTGAGGGGGAAGCAGGCTCCCTGCTGAGCAGAGAGTCTGATGTGGGCTCGATCCCAGGACCCTGGGATCATGACCTGAGCCAAAGTCAGAGGCTTTAACCCACTGAGCCACCCAGGTGCCCACTTTTTTTTTTTTTAAGATTTTATTTTATTTGCACGACAGACACAGCAAGAGAGGGAACACAAGCAGGGGGAGTGGGAGAGGGAGAAGCCGGCTTCCCACTAAGCAGGAAGCCCAATGCAGGGCTTGATCTCAGGACCCTGGGATCATGACCCGAGCCAAATGGAAATGCTTAACGACCGAGCCACCCAGGCGCCCCTGCTCCTTACTTTTTTTTACTAGGACTTTTTCCCATGTTGGTACCTACATGTAACTATACCAGAATTGATTTCATCAGTGCTTTAATGGGGTTTCCAGTATTTTGCTGTTATAAATAAAGCTGTAGTATAAACACACTAAGCTTTGTGGTTCTTCTCTCAGCAGATGCTTAACACTGAGCCACTGAGCCACCATAAGGTACCCCTTATTCACATATTTAAAGAAGAAAGCAAACAGGTAACTTAATAATCAACATTCTAGTTAAAGTTTACTCTCTTGTGGTATTCCTTGTCATCATCCTTTTGCTTTATCTACCAACAGTCCCAACTCTGGTGCTCATTGCCCAGAGCCTGCAGCAGTTGCTGTAAGGACAAGATGTGTTAAAGAACTAGGTTCTCGGGCGCCTGGGTGGCTCAGTGGTTTAGGCCTCTGCCTTCAGCTCAGGTCGTGATCTCGGGGTCCTGGGATTGAGTCCCAGGTCGGGCTCTCTGCTCAGCGGGGAGCCTGCTTCCCCCCATCCCTCTCTCTGCCTGCCTCTCTGCTTATGTGCAGTCTCTCTATGAAAAAATAAATAAAATCTTATAAAAAAAAAAAGAACTAGGTTCTCAAGATAAGAAGGAATAAAGCACGAGAAAGAATCTCAAAAGGATGAATATTTTCATGATCAGAAAGACACAGAAGAAATTTCAAAAAAAGGAAACACTTTTGAAAATAAGTATTTGCCATTTAAGGATAATGAATTATATTTAATTAATATTGAACACCTGTACTTTAGCTCAACCAGTATTGATCAAATTGTATGAGGTAGTGATTATTCATCTTTTTTTGTTTTGTTAAAGATTTTATTTATTTATGACAGACAGAGATAGTGAGAGGGAACACAAGCACGGGGGAGCTGGAAAGGGAGAAGCCCCAGTGTGGGGCTTGATCCCAGAACGCTAGGATCATGACCCGAGCCAAAGGCATATGCTTAACAACTGAGCCACCCAGGCACCCTGTGATTATTCATCTTAACATGCCAATGTAAGTCATTAAGGGGAAAGAAATACCAGAGATTATCCATTTTACTGAGTTTTGAGGAAAGGTATTTTATATAAATATATGTATGTACTATTTTATTTTAAACCTACCCCCATCATAGGGCTCAAACTCACAACACTGAAATCAAGAGTCACATGCTCTACTGACCTGAGACACTTAGATGAACCAAGGGAAGGTATTTTAGCCAGAGAGCTGTTTCTAAGAGAAGATATAGAATGAGTATCAGAAATGACAATCTTGGGGCGCCTGGGTGGCTCAGTGGGTTAAAGCCTCTGCCTTCGGCTCAGGTCATGATCCCAGGGTCCTGGGATCGAGCCCCACATCCGGCTCCACGGAGAGCCTGCTTTCTCCTCTCTCTGCCTGCCTCCCTGCCTACTTGTGATCTCTCTCTCTGTCAAATAAATAAATAAAATCTTAAAAAAAAAAAAAAAAAAAGAAATGACAATCTTAAAACTCTGGCTACACGGGGCACCTGGTGGCTCAGTTGGATAAGCGTCTGCCTTCGGCTCAGGTCATGATCCCAGGGTCGTGGGATGGACCCCCACGTCGGGCTCTCTGCTCAGTGCGGAGACAGCTTCTCTCTCTACTGATTCCCCTACCTGTGCTTGCTCTCTCTCTGTCAAATAAATAAATAAAATCTTAAAAAAAAAAGAAAAAACAACAACAACCCCACAATATACCTCTAGCTACAAAATGCAGGAAAAGACTGGACCAACAAGAAAACCACACAGAGGAATAAAAATATTAATTTTGTTTACAAGTATGACTATATTTTTTTATCTTTTTTTTAAGATTTTAAAAGATTTTATTTATTTATTTGACAGACAGAGATCACAAGTAGGCAGAGAGGCAGGCAGAGAAAGAGGGGAAAGCAGGCTCCCTGCTGAGCAGAGAGCCCGATTCGGGGCTCAATCTCAGGACCCTGAGACCATGACCTGAGCCCAAGACAGAGGCTTAACCCACTGAACCACCCAGGCGCCCTTAAGATTTTTTTTTTAAGATTTTATTTACCCACTTGACACAGGGAGAGAAAGTACAAGCAGGGGGAGCTGCAGCGAGAGGGTGAAGCAGGCTTCTTGCTGAGCAGAAAGCCCAATGGGGGGGACCAATCCCAGGACCCTGGGACCACAACCCTTTTGGAAGGCAGACACTTAACTGACTGAGCCACCCAGGAGCCCCTTATTTTTTTATCTTTTTTTTTTTAAAGAGTACTTTTCAATTTTTTAATAGATTTTATTTATTTACCTGAGAGAGAGCATGCAAGAGAGCACAAGCAGTGGGGGGGTAAGGTTGGGGAAAGAAGGGGCAGAGGCAAAAAGAGAAGCAGACTCCCTGTTGAGCAGGGAACCAGATGTGGGACTCCAACCCAGAACCCTGGGATCATGACCTGAGCTGAAGGCAGATAGATGCCTAACTGACTGATCACCCACGTGTTCCCCTCCTTTTTAAGATTTATTCATTTATTTGAGAGAGAGAGAGAAACAAGCAAGGGGAGGGGGCACAGGGAGAAGGAGGAGAGAAGCAGACTCCCTCCTAGGGTAGAGGCGAACATGGGGTTTGATCTCACCACCCTGTAATCATTGCTTACAGCAATGAGTTAGTATAATGGTGTTAAATAAAGAGTCTTACACATTCAAAATAAATTAGGACTGAAATGACCATGCCTGTGGGACAGCAGGCAAAACAAGGGGAATATCTGCCAAGCTTTCCCCACCTTAGTGTTTTTAGAGACTAAGAGTCATTTAACACATACTTACAACTTACACATAAATTTTGAACAATGATGGTCTTATCATTCACAAATTATTTATCTGCCATTATCTGACACTCTACTACATTCAATAACTGTAGCTTATCCTTGTAATTAGTTGTTAGGTAAAACAGGCTCATTCATCAGCTGCTCTGTTAGCTAAGATACAGGGAAGAAGTTTCCTTAGGTTTGTGTAACTTCTGAGTTTCTTTTTTGTTTTGTTTTTTAAGATTTATTTATTTGAGAGAGTGAGTGAGCACAAGCAGGGAAAGCGGGGCCAGAGGAAGAGGGAGAGAGAGAATCTCAAGTAGACACCCTGCTGAGTGTGAAGCCTGAATCTGGGCTCAATTTCACAGCCCTGAGATCACAACCTGCGCTGAAATCAAAGACTCAGATGCTTCACCAATTAAGCCACCCAGTACCCCTCCTAGTTGCTTCTTATTCAACCCTTTTCTGGACACACACAATGTTGCCACAAGCCTTCTTTTTTTTTTTTTTTTAAGATTTTATTTATTTATTTGACAGACAGCGATCACAAGTAGGCAGAGAAGCAGGCAGAGAGAGAGGAAGGAAGCAGGCTCCCTGCTGAGCAGAGAGCCCGATGTGGGGCTCGATCCCAGGATCCTGGGATCATGACCTGAGCTGAAGGCAGAGGCTTAACCCACTGAGCCACCCAGGCGCCCCTGCCACAAGCCTTCTTACAGAATTCCTGTCCCTAATCTAACAGGCCAGGGTGGATAGAATGGCTAGAGAAAGTTCAGATGTGTACCTGACAAGGTGCGATGAGGGCACCAGCTGCATGTAACTAGTAACAATAGTATTTCTGCAGCTTTTGCTTTCTGGTCTGATCCAGGCAGGCAATATATGACATATCCTCTTGGGGAAGGGACAGGAGTCATGACTACAGCCTGTTCGATATACTAGTAGATCAGAAAAGGATAAGATAGATATGTTTAGCTGATTTTCTCACATTATTTGATATGTGAAGCTTTCCCAATTTCTTGAAAATTTTAGAAACTTATGTACTCTTTTTTGTTTATTGATTTATACATTATTTTTAGAAAGGATGAGGCATTTTACAACATAAATACAAACTAGGTCAAGGAAAACAGAAAAAAGCTTCAACAGAAGGAGCAGAAAATAAATATATTCCAAATTTAGGGTTATACAAATTACTATAATTACTATAACCAAACTTAACTGTGAACTTCCGGAGAACAAGGCAAAAAATAAATGTGGCAAGTTTTTATATGTCTCTCTTTGTCTGGTAAAGCAAAACCTACCATGCCATCAGGAAATACCAGCTTTCTCCCTTTAGCTTGAAAAGATTCTGTGTATATGTATATATGTAATAATGACCAACTTAAAAGCTAATATCTTTAACAGTGGTTTTTCAGATTATGAAATTATTCATATGGATATTTCCTATTCTATCCTTCAGACAAAGTTAAGAAGTATGGGGTGCTTGGGTGGCTCAGTTGGTTAAAGCGTCTGACTTCTGCTCAGGTCATGATCCCGGGGTCCTGGGATCAAGCCCCACATTGGGCTCTTTGCTCAGTGGGGAGCCTACTTCTCCTCTCCCTCTGCTCCTCCTGCTAGTGCTCCCTCTCTATCAAATAAAAAAATAAAATCTAAAAAAAAAATACAAAACAAAACAAAGTTAAGTTTCAGAAGCTTCTGGTGACTTTCTATTGAACTTGATTTAAGTCCAGTGCTTTTAATATCCAGAAGAATGAATGGAAACATGGCCAGCAAACTATCTTCTAGGGATCAATTTTTTGAGTTCTTAGAAAAAAGATGGTTCAACTGAGTTTTAAATTCATCTCTGCAGCTATTACAACTGTATATTCATATGCTTTTGATTCTAAATGAAAAAGTAAGATCCTAGAGTAAAAAGGAAGAAGCTCACATGCACGCATTCTCATTCAGTGGTTAGCCACTTCACTTTATTTGAAAATGGGTCAAATAGGATGCTTGGAGGCAGAGAACTGGGTTGGGTTATTGAGTACCATCCATGTAAACAAAGTAGGTTTTATTTCAATTTATATTAACTTGTCTTTTCTAGTAATAGGTAACAAGGGAAAAAAGTTAACAAGGTAAGTTCTTTCTTTTTTTCTCTTTTTTCTTCCTTTTTTATTTAAATATTTTATTTATTTATTTATTTTAGACAGAAAGAATGTGTGTACAGGGAGGGGCAAAGGAGGAGGGAGAGGGATAAGCAGACTCCTTACTAAACCCAATGTGCCAAAAATCAAGAGTCGGATGCTTCACCAACTGAGCCATAATAACTGATTATTTCTTAAGGCAATCCTTCTTTTTTTCTTTTTTAAAGATTTTCTTTATTTATTCATGAGAGGAGAGAGAGGGGAGGTAGAGGTGGAGGGAGAAGCAGGGTCCCCAAGGAGCAGTCCCAATGCTGGACTCAATCCCAGGACCCAGGGATCATGACATGAGCTGAAGGCAGATGCTTAACCAACTGAGCCACACAGTGCTCGGCAATTCTTATTTTCTAATAATAGAATTATATCACAAATTGGTATGCCTTCAGAGGTATATGCAGCTTACCCAAAAAGTTACTTAAGTATAAATTTAAAGGAAGAGAGCTAGAGACCAAAATCTTATTTTATGTATGTGTTTTCGCAATAGCCTAGAATGGATGTTACCGTCATTTTAAGAAAGGTCTATACCATAGTTTGAAACAATCTATGTAACAAACCTCACTGTAACTTTAAAATGCCTAGTTGTGACCAATTAAAAGTTGCATACTAAATTTCCTCTCCCCCCTTTTCTCTCATTATTAGAGACAGCAATGTACTCAAGTAGAAAGAAAACAAAACAAAAAATCCCAGATGTTCCTTATATACAAGGATGAACAATGAGATGTGTTGGGTAGGTTTCTGTGACAAGTCTTTATTTTTTTTAATTTATTTTTAAAATAACATTTATTGGTTTGACACAGAGAGAGAGCATGAGAGACAGCACAAGCAGGTGGAGCAGTCGAAGGAGAGGAGAAGCAGGCCCCTAGCCAAGCAGGGAGACTGATATGGGGCTCAATCCTCAATCCCAGGAACCCAGGTTCATGACCTGAGCCAATGGCAGACACTTAACCATCCGAGCCACCCAGGCTCCCCTGTGACAAGCTCTTCAAAGAGGCAAATTCAGGGGCGACTGGCTGGCTCAGTAAAGCACATGACTCTTGGTCTCAGGGTTGTGATTTCATGCCCCCCATAGGGCAAAGAGCTTACTTAAAATATATATATAAATAATAAAACATAACATAACACAACATAATATAACATAAAAAAGGCTAACTCAGATGGAAGTTTTCATTTACCCTTCCTCCTTATTCCTTCTGGGACTACAGTTGTGATGGCTAGAGCTCTAGTAGCCATTCTGTATCTTGGGATAGAAGCCACATGTTAAAATAGCAGAGAAGAAAAAATACAAAGAGTTTGGAGCACCAATGACTTATGGAGACATTGTGCTAGTCCTAAAATGCCTGTGTATTTCTGTTGTGGAATAACAAACTAAATGTCTAGTGTTTAAGCCACTCATTTTCTAACATACAATCTAACATATAATAAACTGCATATAATCCTAACTTGAACAAAACTCTAAAGCATTCTCATTCAGAAACTAGCTACCTCATTTTGTTTGGAAATGAGTCAAACAGGACACCTGGAGATAGAGTCAAAGTTTTTCTTAAGGAAATTTAACAATTATAATAACTGTATTGCAATTATTACTGTCTATCCTATTAGACTGTGAGCAACTTGAAAAAAGTCCATATATATTTTTCTCTATTATTTAATATAACTCTTGGCTGGTCCTAGATGGTTCATAAACTTTTGGTGAACTGAATTTCTTTTCTGGAAATTTGCTACCAATCTTAGAAAATATACTCTGATTATTTACATAGTGTTATTCAATTAATTTAGAACAATGAATACTTCATTTCTGTACTATAAAAAGAAACACTTTTTTTCTGAAAGTTGTTTTAGGGAAAAAAGAAGAAGAAAAAAAAAAAAGAACTGTCCATTTTGAGGTATGTTTTAAGATACCTGGCTGACATATTGTTTTCAGGAAGAAGGGGAATTTCCAGAACCTTTGTGCTGGCAATTATTATCTCTTGACTTGCAGTAGCAACAGTCTTCCCAGTGATTCGATGCACCTGGTAAAATGCATGAGGTCGTAAATATCGGTCATCTGCTGTTCCAATAAACATCTGTAGATTTATCGGCTTTTCATTATAGCCCAGGAGCTAATTAGGAAGAACAAATGGAAAAATACAATTCATTATCCATGTATTTACAATAAGCTTAGAATAGTCTGTTATATTTGTAACATATTATTGATACAGAAAATGTTATTTCAAAAAGATAACAGTAAGAAAAATAAGTGAACAATCTTCCACATTTCAGAAGTTTATGAGTTATAAAATTTTGGAATATGTTACAAAGGGATGAGGGCTTTTTCCTGTATAAATATCTAGAATAATAAAAATTTGGGACGCCTGGGTGGCTCAGTTGGTTAAGCAGCTGCCTTCGGCTCAGGTCATGATCCCAGCATCCTGGGATCAAGTCCCACATCGGGCTCCTTGCCCGGCAGGGAGCCTGCTTCTCCCTTTGCCTCTGCCTGCCACTCTGTCTGCCTGTGCTCGCTCTCTCGCGCTCTCTCTCTCTCTGACAAATAAATAAATAAAATCTTAAAAAAAAAAAAACTTTACAAAGCCTTCTTATAGAATGCTATGAAGAACCAAAAGGAATGATGATTCTCTTTGCCAGGCAACATTAACCATCCAGATCAGACTTAAAAGACTTTGGTGTGTAGGAAGCTCCTCTAAGAGGCTATTAAAATCAGAGACAGTTTGTTTTAAAAGAATCTCAAAAAGCCTATTAGATATGTTACCAACTTAAAATTTCAACTGATTTAACAGGCTGCGCTACCTGACATTCTCTGGTATTCTTCCTTCACTGTTGTTAAGATGAAGATAAGTGTACAGAGGGAGGACCAGGAGGTGCTGGAGGTTAAAAAAGCGGCCACAAAGAAGGACGGAAATAAAAGAAACAGAGCCTAAAGACGTATACATTTGGCATTTAGGGAGACTCCCCTATCCAATCTGATGGCTGAATAGCATCAGTATGACCCATCATCATGCAGATAACAATTAAAAACTGGAACATAAAGAATGACTTGAAAGCATGGAGGGTAACCAACATAAGCATATGCTGGAAGCAAACTGACACTTAGATGTAGAAGAGAGTAACGAAAAGTGTGTTTCCTGTTTTTAAGGCTTTTAACCTGAGAGAAGGCCAGAGTCCATGCCTTACAAAGTGGCTGAAACTCCTACAAAAAATCTAGTCTGGGGCGCCTGGGTGGCTCATTTCATTAAGTGTCTGTCTTCAGCTCAGGTCAAGATCTCAGGGTCCTGGGATAGAGCTGTGCGCTGGGGTCCCTGCTCTGTAGGGAACCTGCCTTTCCCTCTGCTCTTCCCCCCACTCGTGTTCTCCTTCTCTCTCAAAAAAAAAAAAAGAAAGAAAGAAAAGAAAAGAAGAGAAAATCTAAAGTCTGAAGGGCCTGAAGAACAGGACAACCACAGCTCCTGAAGAGTAAGAGGGAAATCCCAGAAAGGAGACAGCCAGAGAAGGGAAGCTCCAAATTATATATATAAATTTTGCCCAATCGTTTGGTTGACCTGGGAACCACCTATGAACATGTCAGATTCCCAAGGAATGTAAGGCTAACATAACTGAAATGAGATTATGAGCTGCCACCAACCACAGAGAGACACGTTTTACAGGTTGACTCCAACCAAGTTAAGTGACTGCTTAAACAAAAAACCAAAAATTCAACATTCTTTGGGGGTACATTTGGGTGTATATCTGTTTTTGTTTTGATGTTTTTGAGTTGGGGGTTCTTTATATAATCTGGATTAATCCCTTGCAGATACATGATTTACAAATATTCTCTCTCATTCTGTAGTTTTTTTCACTTTCTTAGTAGTGTCCTTTGATACGTGAAAGTTTTTAAATTTGATGGAGTCCAATTTATCTGTTTTGTCTTTTGCTGCTTATACTTTTGGTGCCATACTTGAGAAACCATTTCCAAATCCAATGTCAAGAAGGCTTCCCCCAATGGTTCCTTCCAAGAGTTTTATAGCTTTAGGTCTCACATTTAGGTCCTTGATCTATTTTGAGTTTATTTTTGTATATGACATAAAGTAAGGGATCAATTACATTATTTTGTATGCAGATATCCAGTTTTCCCAGCACCATTTGTTGAAAAGATTGTCCCTTCCCCCACTGAATAGTCTTGGCATCCTACAGAAAATGAACTGACCAAATATGTTAAGGGCTTATTTTGGGGCTTTGTCTTCTATTTCATTGGTTTGTTTTTATGCCAGTACCACAGTGTTTGAAATACTATAGTTTTGTAGTAAATTACAAGTCAGGAAATTAAGTCCTCCAACTCTTTTTCAGGACTGTTTTGCTTATTTGAGACCTTTCGCAGTTCCATATGAATCTAAAAATACGCTTTTCCATTCAGCAAAAAAGGCAGTTGGAATTTTGGTCTAAGTATAGAACTGAATCTATAGATTGCTTTGGGCAGTAGTGATGGCTTAATAATGTTAAGCCTTCCTATCTACAAACATGGATATCTATTTTTATTTTACATATGCTTAAATTTTATTTTTACGTTTCCATCTACATTTTTCTTTCAGCAATATTTTATAGTTTTCAGTGTACATATTTTGAGACACCTCCTTGGTTCAGTTCATTCCTAAGTATTTAATTCCTTTAGATGCTACTGTAAATGGAATCGCTTTTTAAATTTCCTCTTCAGGTTGCTCATCAGTAGTACAGAGAGACACAAACGCTGAGCGTATGCTGATCTTCCACCCAGAAGTGCTGTATTTACTAGCTCTGTAGTCTTCTTGTGGATGATTTTAGATTTCCTATGTACAGGAACATATCTATGAATAGAGACAGTCTTACCTCTTTCTTTCCAATTCAAATGCCTTCTATTTCTTTTATTGTCTAATAGTTCTGGCTAGAACTCCCAACACAAATGCTGAACAGCAGTGGTGAAAGCAAGCATCCTTCTTCCTAATCTTAAGGAGAAAGATTTCAGGCTTTTACCATTAATTAAGTATGATGTTAGTTGTGGGCTTTTCATAAATGACCTTTCATGGTAAGGAATTTTCCCCCTTTCCCAGTTTGTGTGTGTGGGGGGGGGGGGAGTGGTAAATGAAAGGCTATTAAATTTTGTCAGATGCCTTTTCTGTGTCAACTGAAATGATCGTGCATTTTTTATCCCTTCTGTTAAATGTGGTGTATCATATCAATTGATTTTCCGGTGTTGGGCCACCTTTTGCATTTTGGGGATAAATTCCACTTGGCAATGATGTATGATCCCTTTACTGTGCTGTTAATTATGGTTTGTTAGTTTTTAGTTAAGAATTTTTGTTTATATTAGAAATAGAAATAGAAATACTGTATCTCTGTCCTTATCCATTCAATTAAAATTTTTGTTCATATCTCTACTGAAATCCCTCCATCTCTTCACATATGTAGCTTACGTTTTCTACTAGATGGTTCAGCATTTTATCATGGCTATTATTAAAGACTCTTTCTGATAACTCCAACACAGATGGAGAGAGATCTAAACCATGTTTGGGCCCGCTCTTACCGATTGCTTTTCTTTTTATTGTGGATTTTGTGTGTGTATTGCTGAACATATCCTGAACATTTTGTATTCAAGAGACTTACTAGAGACTCAAGTAGGAAAGTATTTACCTCCAGAAAAAAGCATGGTATTTTTTTGGTCAGGTAACAAATTCTTAAACTATGTCTGGGCTTTGCTGCAGCCTTATTCTGATTCCCCTGCTTTGAGACAGTGGTTTCCTCATACTTGGTGGTCTTATAAGTTTCAGAGAGATGTGTCTCAGTAATCTCCACTCCTACTTTTAGCCACCAACTGGGAGAAAGATTTGTTCCATGGCTGCTTTAATCCATTAAACCGGCAAGGGAAAGACATAATAATGTAGGTTGCATAAAGTCCATTTTCAATACACATACTGGAGGAGGTATCCGGCTCTTCAAGGCAGCAGTGGAGTTTCCACCACTCAGTCCCTAGCACTGCCACAACAAGTTATGGTCATGAGTCACAGTGTCAGTGATGCCTTCACTATAGCAGTACTGGATTGGATGGCTGGACAGTGTTCCAGACCATGTAGCTTGAAGCCAGAGATTTTATAATACCCTTTAAGAAAAATTCTCCTCTCTTTCTGTACTATGGTTTATAAATTATCCTGATACATGATATCAAATATAAAATGCCCAATACAGTATTGTCATGTAGGCAGTGATAAATACTAGCTACTAGTCTACATCCGTGTTTCTAGGTATGTAATGTAGTCAGAATTCGAGTATGTAGGAGTTCTAGTCTACTATGAGGTCTTCAGGTGAACACTTCACTCCCCCTGGTTGTCCATTCATGAATCTATAGTGGAATTTGTAACTAAGCAACATCATAATTGATTATCCTCTAGCCCAGGAAAGGACATGAAGATTTCTGCCTATTCTGGAGTAATATAGTTGACCTAGGATGGTTTTCAGGACTGTAACATTTATAGAGAAGCAATTAAAGCCTGGACCATTACGATAGCCTTTTAACTATTCTCCCTGTTCTTGCTCTCATACAGGCTATTTGCTATCAGGAGACAGAACAAACTTTAACTAGATAATTTCATGCCCTGCTCAGAACTCTCTAATGGCTTCCTTCCAACACTCAACTAAAGCCAAATGCCCTGTGGTGATTTATAAGGCCTATGTGATTTGAGCCCTGGCTAACTTGTTGCCTTACCTTCTCTTACTCTTTTCCCTTCTACAGTCTGCTCTAACCATCCTGGCCTTATTGCTTGACAAAACCCACACTAATTCCTAATCTCAAGGCTTTCATATTTCATACTTTATCACTCTGGAACATTCTTTCCTCTGATCTTCATATTACCTCACTCCTTCAGTTCCATACTCAAAGGTCAGCTCCTCAGAGAAGACCACCCTACCTAAAATACCATATCACTGTCCCCTTCTCTTTTTTATTATTTTTCATAGTATGGATCATTACAAAAAGCATGTTATAGGAGCACCTGGGTAGCTCAGTTGGTTAAGTATGTGACTCTTGATTTCTGCTCAGGTCATGATCTCAGGGTTTTGAGATCAAGCCCCAGGTTAGGCTCCCAGCTCTGCAGGGAGTCTGCTTGAGATTCTCTTCCTCCCTCTCCCCCAGCTCCACCCCCTACTAGGCATGTGTGTATGCTTGCTCTCTCTCTTTCTCTCTCTCACAAATAAATCTTTTTTTAAAAAGTGTGTTATAGGTTTATTATCTGTTTTCCTCAGTACTGTATAAGTTTCAAAAAGGCAGAAACTTTGTCTTCTACCTCTACCCCTTCCTCTTTTAACTGAAGATCCATTATGGAAATATCCGTACTGAATATCACTGCTTCAGCCATACTATATAGATGACAACAAAATAAAGAACAAAGTGGCATGTATTAAACTTTAAGAAATTAGTGAAGACTTTTAAATTTAATTTAATTTTAAAGATCTTATTTAATTATTTGACACAGAGAGAGAGAAATTGCAAGTAGGCAGAGAGGCAGGCAGAGAGATGGGGAAGCAGGCTCCCTGCTGAGCAGAGAGCCCAATGAGGGGCTCGATCCCAGGACCGTGAGATCATGACCTGAGCCGAAGGCAGAGGCTTAACCCAGTGAGCCCCCCAGTTGCCCCTGAATTTTATTTTTTTTTTAAGATTTTATTTAAAGAAATTAGTGAAGACTTTAAAAGGCAGAAATTTATTTATAATAAAAAGGATGTTGGGAAGCATATGATAAAAATCAATGAAGGCTCTATGAAGGAAGGAAAAGACAAAATCATGGAAATCAGCTAAGAGGCCAACGCACTAAATACTAACATCACGTGTATTGATATTTTAAATTAGAATGGAAGTAAAAACATAAACAGAAAATAGAACAGAGAGGGATGAATGCAATAAATCCTTCCCTGTAGAGATTTTTCTAACTGACTATATATAGAATGAAAGAAAGGTAAAAAGAAGTTAGAAGTTCTGAGATTCAGAGGTGCCTGGGTGGCTCAGTCAGTGAAGCAAATGCCTTCAGCTCAAGTCATGATCTCAGGGTCCAGGGATCAAGCCATATGTTGGGCTCCCTGCTCAGTGAGAAGTCTGCTTCTCCCTTGTCTTCTCCCTCTGTCCCTCCTCCCACCCCTCCCCTGACTTGTGCATACTCTCTCTCATAAGTAAAATCTTTTTTTTTTTTAAAGATTTTATTTATTTATTTGACAGACAGAGATTACAAGTAGGCAAGAGAGGCAGGCAGGGAGAGAGAGGAGGAAGCAGGCTCTCCTCGAAGCAGAGAGCCTGACGTGGGGCTCGATCCCAGGACCCTGGGATCATGACCTGAGCCAAAAGCAGAGGCTTTAACCCACTGAGCCACCCAGGCACCCCATAAATAAAATCTTTAAAAAAAAGTTCTGAGATTCAGAATCCAATAGAATGGTGGTATCACTAGCAAGTAAAGTGAAGAAGTCACTTTATTTATATTTAGAACAGTTTTGGAGACAGAGGAGGTAATGTTTTCACTGTTAGTCATGGAGTATTCAAAGTAACATTGACACAGATAGATGGAAATGTGAGGCTTTAGAAAATGTACATCCTTTTTAAAATTTATTTATTTATTTATTATTATTTTTAAAATTTTATTTATTTATTTGACAGAGAGAGATCACAAGTAGACAGAGAGGCAGGCAGAGAGAGAGGGAGAAGCAGGTTCCCCGCTGAGCACAGAGCTCGATGTGGGGCTCCATCCCAGGACCCTGAGACCACGACCTGAGCCGAGGGCAGAGGCTCAACCCACCGAGCCACCCAGGTGCCCCTGTACATCCTTTTAGACAAACCTTAGCACTGACTGAACGATAAACACAATGCTTTGCTGTTTTGATAACAAAATAATATAATCCTTAAAATAATCCTTAAAAGGATGACCTTTGAAATCCATTTTTCTTTTGTTTTGACAGAAGTATGCATTGTAAAAGTTCCAGTACAGCAATACTCTGAGGACTTGAGACACTATTGAGTTTTAAGATTTACAACATCCTGAGCAAAGTGTGAGGTGATGAGAGTACCACCTATGTTCTCTATCTTAACTGCTCTGCCATCATTGCATAAAAACAGCCACAGACAATATATAAATGAATGAGCATCACAACAAGCAGAGTGAGGTACACTATGGGCATTTTATGACATGGGGCCAGAGACTGAAATTCCTATCAATGCATGGGATAATCAGTTTTTTCAAGCACAGAACCAGTCGATATTGCACAGAACTTCAGAACGTTCTACAAACATTTACGTATATAGAAAAGTTTATGAACTTAGAATCCAACTCCCTAGTATATATAAATACCAAAAAATTGCAGGGTTTTCTTTTTAAGGTTTTATTTCTTTGTCTCAGAGTGAGAGAGGGAGAGCACAAGCATGGGGAGCAGCAGAGTGAGAGGGAGAAGCAGGCTCTCAGCCGAGCAAGGAGCCTAACGCAGGGCTCGATCCTGAGCCGAAAGTAGATGCTTAACCGACTGAGCCACCCAGGTGCTCCAAAACTGCAGTTTTAACAATGAATGTTTAATGAACGTGACTACCATATAAACTGAAGAAAACTTTAGTAAGAGTTCATCATTTCAGAAAATCATGTTATTGGCAGTAATACCACTTGTTAATGGAATTTAGGTTGATGATCAATATACCTGCTTTTGTACCTACAACACTTGCAGTGATACTGCAAGTAAAAATATCTAACTACTTCATTGTCTTCTACAGTCAATACCAAGCTTTATCATTTTGAAACACAACTATTTTGTTATAATTTAGTTTTCTACATTTATTTCCTCGTAATATTATAGCATTATTTTTATATTCTTAAATTTGTACAAGCAAGTTGTTATATAATCTTTGCAGTTCCATTTCAGGTTAATAAACTTATGCTACAAAATATTTGTTTAAAATAAAGTGGAGTTGGGTATGATCATTAGTCTAGAATATCCGCAAGTCAAGAGGCACATAGGTTTGGTTTTGTTGTTTTTTGTTTTTTTGACATATCTGTCTAAAAGCAAATCTTCCAATTTTCTGTCTAGGGAACATAAACTTGTTATAAGCATTTTGGAAGTTAAGAAAGGGGTCAGCAGTCTCCCTATTTAGTATGCAGACTTCCATTATGCCTCCACTCCATTTTCTGTACAGATCCTCAAGCTCTGCCTTCAGTAATTCTAGAACCTACAATCTTTATTTTATTCCCTCTGAAGAGTAAATCTGCAATATTCTCACAGGGTAAGACAGTAGTTATCACATGGCTATGCCACATAAGAGAAAAATCCAGGAACTCTAACTACTTCTCCAGACTTTCAAACAATCCTTTTGCTGTCAGCTCCACCTTGCATCCCACTTTCAGAGACACTCACTGCCTCAAATTTCCCGAGTCTTTCCAGGGTTCTTTGGTGTAAAAAGAGTTGTGTTTGTTATAGATTCTTTCTCTCTGTCCAACAGGCTTAAGCTGCAGCTGCCTAAGTTCTAATGAAAGTAAAACATATGTGTGCTATTTACTATATTTAACTGGAAGTTGCAGTTTTCTGTATTTATATAGTCAAGAAATCTATCAATATTCTTTCTTTAAGATTTTATTTTAAAAGTAATCTCTACAACCAACGTAGGACTCAAACCTACAACCCCAAGATTAAGAGTTGCACACTCTGGGGCACCTGTGGGGCTCAGTCAGTTAAGTGTCAGACTCTTGATTTTGGCTCAGATCACTATCTCAGGGTCGTGGGACTGAGCCCTGTGCCAGGCTTTGGGCTCAGTGGGGCTTCTGCTTGAGATTCTCTCAATCCCTCTCGGTCTTCCCCTCCCCCACATGTGCACGTGCATGTGCACTCTCTCCCCCCCTCTCTAAAAAAAGGGGGGGGTTGCAAACTACACTGACTGAGCAGCCAGGCACCCCTCAGTATTTTCAGTTGTGATTTCTTTTCATATATTTTTGTAGAATAAGTTAATAAATTTTATATAGCTTTAACTGAAAATAATCCATAAAAAATAAAATGCCAACATGATCACAATTTAAAAAAAAACCTAAGTAAATTAATAACTAAAGAAGAAATTGGAAACCCACAGCTAATAAGTGATTATCTATTCTTTTCTGCTATACCTGTTGCTCTTTCATATTTAATCCAAACTGAACAAATTATTCTACGGAACCAACTATTCATCTCGTAGAGGAAGAAATACCAACTTTACCACTTGCCTCCAAGTACTGTGCAGGGGACAGGGTCCATCCTACTATCTCCAGAGCACAGTACAGTACCTAGCACATTCAACCATTGCTAAATGAATGAATTTTGGAATAAGATAATACAATTTGGTGAAGCAAAATAACACATGAGGTTAGTCAACAGAATTATTTAAATAATAATAATTGTCACTGAAGTAGGTTGTTCTAAACAGAGTAGTTGAGTCTAAAATAGAAAATACAAATTAAAATTTTATTGCTATCTATTAAGCTACCCAAATATCACATAACGTACCAGTAAGTACTATATACCAAAGTATCCTAGTCATATTAGATGACTCACATTAATACCAGCTTGGCAAAGACATAAGCCACCTGTCCTTTATACTTTGATAGTAAAATAAACCAGTGATGGGGGAAGGTAATCATGCATATAAGATTTCAAAGGGAATATATTTCATAACACATACTTCAGCCAGCATCTGCTCCAAGCATATGTATTATATAGCATATGAAAAACAGGGTTTCTTCTATGCACCTTAGGGATTTTAAAGGACCATCAAATAAATTAGACTGCCTTCCCATTTCATTTTCAGAGGAGCATTATGTTATAGGCCATAAACAAATTATTGCTGCTAACATTACTCTCTAAAAACTTTCATCTAGAATAAGTATACCTCTCTTCAGGCCACCCTCTGCTTTGGAGAAAAAACTAAGCCAAGCTGTTTGTTATGTTTCTGTATCGTTTCCATAGCAAAGGTCTGTGCCTGCTTAATTTAACTAAAGCTGGAGTGTTAAAGCCTGAAGGTCACTATAGGACAAACAAGAGCAGCTTCAATAAGAGCAATTCTATTATCAGTTCTGCTAAATTACTTGGGGGGAGGGAATCTGAACATATCAGAAACATGAGAACACATCATAGAGATACTAAAAATACAAAATTAAATTTCCATAATATAAACTGCCTCAAAGTGAAAATGTACATATAACATCATATAAAAAAATCATCACCAGGGAAAGAATCTCAGTGTATGATGAAATAGAAAGTCTAAATATGAAAAAAATTCTGTACTTTTAAGATTTATTTATTTACTTCAGAGAGAGAGAAAGAAAGCAAGCAAGGGGGGGAGGGGCAGAAGAAGGAGAGTGAGAACTTCAGGCAGATTCTGTGCAGAGTGTGGAGCCCAATGTGGGGCTCGATACCATGACTGTGAGATCATGACCCAAGGCAAAACCAAGAGTCGGATGCCACCCACCTGAGTCACCCAAGTGCCCTAACAATCCCCATTTTTAAAATTTCAATAACTTTTGAGGAAAGATTCAAAATATCTATGCCTTGGGGTGTCTGGGTGGCTCAGCTGGTTAAGCGTCTGTCTTTGGCTCAGGTCACGATCTTCAGGTCCTGGGACTGGCCTGCATCAGGCGCCCTGCCCAGTGGGGAATCTGTTTTTCTCTCTCCCTCTGCCCCCCACCCCACTTGTGCGTGCACTCTCAAATTTTACAAATACAAAATATCTGTACCTTAATACAACTGTCACTGTATAATAAAATGTATGTGTAGCTTTATGCAATTTTATCCCATGTGTAGATTCACATAACCAACATCACAGTCAAGATAAGGAACTCTTCCATCACCAAAAAGGAAATCTCTTTTGCTACCCCTTTACATTTGCAATCTTCAACCTCTTCCTGTTCCCTGGCTATCAAACCACCACTGCTCAAACTTTCTGCAATGATAAACGTCTTCTACATCTGCATTTTTGAAAAATTCCTGATTTATGTAGAATTAATTCTTGTGTAAAATGTGATATTTAGGTTCAGATTTATTTTCTGAATGAAAAATAAATGGATGGCCTATGAATGTCCAATTCTCCAACATCATTTGTTAAAAGACAACGTAGGGGCTCCTGGGTGTTTTGGTTGGTTAAGCATCTGACTCTTGATTTTGTCTTAGGTCATGATCTCAGGGTTGTGACTCTGTGCGTCAGGCTTCCGCACTGGTCATGGAGCCTGCTTAAAATTCTCTCTCTCCTTCTCCCTCTGCCCCTTTTCTCCTCCTCCCTCTCTTTCCCTCCTTCCCTAAAAAAAAAAAAAAAAAGGAAAATGTAGTCATTAAGTCATTAGCCACATGCCTACCAAGTCTTGAAACGCTGTTAATGCAACTAAAGAACTCAATTTCTAATTCTGGTTAATTTTGGATCAAGTTTCACATTAGGGTCCTCGCTCAGAAGGGAGCCTGCTTCTCCCTCTCCCTGTCAGTCCCCCTGCTTGTGCAGGCATTCTCTCTTTCTGACAAATAAATAAAATCTTGGGGTGCCTGTGGCTCAGTCATTAAGTGTCTGGGTCCTGAGATCGAGCCCTGCATCAGGCTCCCTGCTCAGTGGGGAGACTGCTTCTCCCTCTCTCACTCCCTCTGCTTGCACTCCCTCTTTCACTGTCTCTCCCTCTATCAAATAAGTAAATAAAATCTTCGAAAAATAAAATAAAATCTTAAAAAAAATTAAAAGTAGAATTACTGCATGATCCAGCAATTCCACTTCTCAGTATATACCCAAAAGAATTGAAAGCAGGGTCTCAAAAAGATGTGCACATCCATGTTCACACCAATGTTATTCACAATAACTAAAATGTGGAAGAAATGGACAAGGAACATTGTATATACAATAATATCTTATGCAGCCCTAAAATGAAGGAAATTCTGATATATGTTACAGCATGTATCAACCTTGAGGACATTATGCTAACTGAAGTAAGCCTATCAGAAAAAGACGAATATTGTATGATTCTACTTATATGAGGTATTTAGAGTTGTCAACATCATAGAGACAAAAGGTAGAATGATGGTTTCCAGTGCCTGGAGGGAGAATGGGGTACAGAATTTCAGTTTAAAGATAAAAAGAGCTCTGGATGGGGTGCCTGGGTGGCTCAGTGGGTTAAGCGTCTGCCTTTGGCTCAGGTCATGATCTCAGGGTCTTGGGATCGAGCCCCAAATCGGGCTCCCTGCTCGGCAGGGAGCCTGCTTCTCCCTCACTCTCCGCCTGCCTCTCTGCCTACTTCCGCCCACTTGAGATTTCTCTCTCTGTCAAATAAATAAATAACTAAATAATCTTTAAAAAAAAAAAAAGAGCTCTGGAAATGGATGGTAGTCAAAGTTGTACAACGTTATGAATGTATTTAATACACTAAACTGTATGTGTAAAAATAATTAAGATGGTAAATTTTATGTTTATTTTACCACAATAAAAATTTTGGGGGGATAAAGGTATACAAATTAGAAAGAAAGAAGTAAAATTCATTACTCAGAGATGACTTGACTGCTTAGAAAATCCAAAAGAAGCTAAAATAAACTATTAGGTCAAGAAATATAAAGTCAACATGAAAAAATTAATTACATTTCTGTATTCTAGAAACAGAAAAACACTCAACACTGGAAATAACAAAAGATGTAGAAGATCTCTACTTCAAAAACTACAAAATATTGCAAAGAGGAATTAAATAATACCTAAATAAATGGAGGGATAGACCATATTCATGGACTAGAGGCATCAATATTATCAAGAGGGTAATCATAAATAAATAAATAAATAAATAAATAAATAAATGCACTGTCCATGAAAAAAGAAGATTAGTAGTTTGGACTTGACTAAAATTAAAAAAACTTTCATTCATCAAAACACACAACTAAGAAAGTGAAAATGCAAGCAAAACACGAGAAAAAATTTTATTTGCAACACATATCTGACAAAAAACTTCTATTCAAAATATTAATTCCTATAAATCAATAAGAAAAAGAGGTAATTTAAAAACTGGTCAAGAGATGTGAACAGGCACCTGACAAAAGAGGACAGCTAAATAACTGACAAACATATATGAAAAGATGTTCAACATCATTGGTCATTAGGAACCACAAATTAAAACCACTGATTCCTCTAGAACTCTACTGAAATGGTTAAAAATCACCAGCAAACAAGAACTGGTATGGATGAGGATGTACAGTAACTGAAACCTTTATATACGGCTAGTTAGGAGTAGAAATTGGTACAGGTACTTTGAAACATGAGCAATTCCACTCTTGGACCTATACCCAAAAAAGTGAAGGCTTTGTCTATTAGAAGATAGGCGTAGTGGGCCACCTGAGTACCTCAGTCAGTTAAAGCATCCAACTTCAGCTCAGGACGTGATCTCCAGGTCCTGGGATCAAGCCCTGCGTTGGGCTCCCTGTTCAATGGGGAAGTATGCTTTTCCCTCTCCCTCCCCCTGCTTGTGCTTTCTCTCTCTCTCTTGCTCACTCTGTCAAGTAAATAAATAAAATCTTAAAAAAAAAAAAAAAAGGTATAGTATACCTGAAACTAACATAATACTGCATGTTAACTATACTGGAATTAAAATTAAAAAGATATGCAAAAAAAAAAAAAAGAAGAGAAAAAAGAACATAGCAGCTTTATTCATAATACTCCAAAACTGAACACAAACCAAATGTCTATGAATAGGATGACAGATAAAGAAATCACAAGAAATTCATTCAATGGAATACTACACAGCAAAGAAAAAGAACACCCCTATGGATGATTCTCACAGTCATAATGTTGAATAAAAGAAGCCAGACTCACAAAAACAGACATATAGATCAATGGAACAGAATAAAGAGCCCAGAAATAGACCCTCAACTCTATGGTCAACTAATCTTCGACAAAGCAGGAAAGAATGTCCAATGGAAAAAAGACAGTCTCTTCAAACAGTGTTGGGAAAATTGGACAGCCACATGCAGAAAAATGAAACTGGACCATTTCCATACACCACACATGAAAATAGACTCAAATGGATAAAGGACCTCAATGTGAGAAAGGAATCCATCAAAATCCTTGAGGAGAACACAGGCAGCAATCTCTTCGACCTCAGCTGCAGCAACTTCTTCCTAGGAACATCGCCAAAGGCAAGGGAAGCAAGGGCAAAAATGAACTATTGGGACTTCATCGAGATCAAAAGCTTTTGCAAAGCAAAGGAAACAGGTAACAAAACCAAAAGACAACTGACAGAATGGGAGAAGATATTTGCAAATGACATATCAGATAAAGGACTAGTATCCAAAATCTATAAAGAACTTATCAAACTCAACACCCAAAGAACAAAGAATCCAATCAAGAAATGGGCAGAGGACATGAACAGACATTTCTGCAAAGAAGACATCCAGATGGCCAACAGACACATGAAAAAGTGCTCCACATCACTTGGCAACAGGGAAATACAAATCAAAATCACAATGAGATACCACTTCACACCAGTCAGAATGGCTAAAATTAACAAGTCAGGGAATGACAGATGCTGGCTAGGATGCAGAGTAAGGGGAACCCTCCTACACTGTTTGTGGGAATGCAAGCTGGTACAGCCACCCTGGAAAACACTATGGAGGTTCCTCAAAAAGTTGAAAATAGAGCTACCCTACGACCCAGCAATCGCACTACTGGGTATTTACCCTAAAGATACAAACGTAGTGATCCACAGGGGCATGTGCACCCCAATGTTTATAGCAGCAATGTCCACAATAGCCAAACTATGGAAAGAACCTAGATGTCCATCAACAGATGAATGGATAAAGAAGATGTGGTATACACACACACACACACACACACACACACACACAGAGGAATACTATGCAGCCATCAGAAGAAATGAAATCTTGCCATTTGCAGCAACGTGGATGGAACTAGAGGGTATTATGCTTAGCGAAATAAGTCAGTCAGAGAAAGACAATTATTATATGATCTCCCTGATATGAGGAAGTTGAGAGGCAACATGAGGGTCTAGGGGTTAGGAAAAGAATAAATGAAACAAGATGGGATTGGGAGGGAGACAAACCATAAGAGACTCTTAATCTCACAAAACAAACTGAGGGTTGCTGGGGAGGGATGGGTACGGAAAGGGTGGTTGGGTTATGGACATTGGGGAGGGTATGTGCTATGGTGAGTGCTGTGAAGTATATAAACCTGGCAATTCAGACCTGTACCCCTGGGGCTAATAATACATTATATGTTAATTAAAAAATTTAAAAAAAAAAAGCCAGACTGAAAATAGGACATATCGTACGATACAATTTATACGAAATTCAAGAATAAAAAGACAAATCTATGATGATAAGACGTCAGAAGCAAGATTACCTTTGGCTGGGGGATACAAATTAGGAACGACACAAGGGAATCTTCTGGGTGCTTAAAATATTCCATAAACTGGGGCACCTGGGTAGGCAGTCGGTTGGGTGTCCTACTCTTGGTTTTGGTTTTGGCTCAAGTTGTTATCTCAGGGTGGTGGGACTAAGGCCCGAGTTAGAGGGTGGTAGGACTAAGCCCTGAGTTAGGCTCCACACTCAGCATAAGTCTGCTTAAGACTCTCTTTATGTCTCCCTCTGCCCCTCCCCCCTCAAATAAACAGATAAATAAATCTTTTAAAAAATAACATATTCTATATCTTAACCTTTGTGGTATTTTATGGGTGTGTGCATGTGTTAAAAATTCACTGGGCTGTATATGTTAAGACTTATACCTTAGTGACAATCTTACACAGCAATAAAATGTCCAAAAAAAAAAAAAAGCCAATACACAGCAAAATCAGGGCTTTTTTGGGGGGAGGGTCCTTGAGAACCAAGCCACAACTCTTATGTGTAATGGGTCAGACCAATAAGGAATGACAAATGGTGCCTTCCTTTCCTGAGTATTACACAATTCTCAGAACAGCAGAGATGTCTTCTTAGTTGCCAGAAAAGGGCCTCTTCTATTAGAGGGGAAAATGAGGTCTCAGAAGTAGGCATACACAAATTAAGAGTGTCCATACAAAGCACACAACCCTGCAAGTGTGGTACAGTATACAGAATCAGGCATCAGTTTTATTTCCAATTTGCAATGACCGGCTCTGGTCATGCAATGCTTGTTTTCCTCTGATTATTAGAAAAAGAGAGAACTTCTGGATAAAGACAATGGAATGAAGTAGTATCACAATCTTCTTCCCCCAATACCTAACAAAATAAACAAAATATATATGTCTTTGGTGGTAGCAGGGACAGTATGAGAAATGCAAAACAGAAGATTAAGATTCTGATTTATGTGGCAGAACTGCTAACTAATCCATACCTTTACCCACCAGGAAGAATAGTAAGAATAAATAAAATTAATAAGTAAATTAATGGAATAAAAGTCATAAAGTGAGAAAATAAAACAGAAAATGCTAACTAATGCTAACTAATTACAGCCTTTTATCCCCCATGTTGTTTGAGAACTTTGGTCTATAGCCTGAGAAGATTAGGGTAAACAGGGACAGAATGAGTTAAAGGTTGGCCTTGTTGAGTTTGGCTCAAGAGAGTGAACAGTATCATGTACGTATTATGGCCCACTCCCATTACTCCAGTATGTATCATATTTTCAGGAGCTGTGCTTTTTTCCCTAGTACAGCTGAGACCTGGAAGATCATAAGTACTCCTGACCTTTTCTGTCTCTGCCAAAGGGCCTGGAGCAGAAGGTAGTATCTTTTTTTTTTTTTTTTTAGATTTTATTTATTTATTTGACAGAGAGAGAAAGAGATCACAAGTAGGCAGAGAGGCAGCAGAGAGAGAGGGGGAAGCAGGCTCCCTGCTGAACAGAGAGCCTGATGCGGGGCTTGATCCCAGGACCCTGAGATCGTGACCTGAGCCAAAGGCAGAGGCTTAACCCACTGAGCCACGGAGGCAACCCAGTATCTTTCATTCTTAAGGGAAAATTTTTTCTTGACTTTTTGCAGAGATGGTTACTTACAATTATGATGTACTTTGCTGCAAGTTAGTTAAAAATGGAGGGAGAGAAAGAGAGAGTGAGATTTAAGCCAGACGCAGGGGTTGATCCCACCACCATGAGATCATGACTTGAGCCAAAATCAAGAGTTGGAAACTTAGCCCACTGAGCCACCCAGGTGCCCCAGAGAGAGAACCAGTTTTTAATTAAAGGAATACTGTGGAAACAAATCACTTGGACTTTATAAAAAATTTTTGTTCATTTAAGCTGTTGAGAATAATTTCTTTCAGAGCACCTCGGTGGCTCAGTGGGTTAAGCCTCTGCCTTCAGCTCAGGTCATGATCCCAGGGTCCTGGGATTGAGCCCCGCATTGGGCTCTTTGCTCAGCGGGGAGCCTGCTTCCCCACCCCTTTTCTCTCTGCCTGCCTCTCTACTTGCTATCTCTTTGTCAAATAAATAAATAAGACCTTAAAAAAAATAATTTCTGTCTTGGTAAGAAAAATCAAAGATACAGGAAATGAGGCAAAGAATCGTCTTCCTTAATCTAAGCGACATAAGCTCTCTTTTAAGAGCAAAATATGACTCTAACAAATGGCAGAATTCCTATGACAATTGACATAAAGCACTGAATAAATTTAAGATATGCAACATAATGACCTGACTTACGAATTGATTACCACGATAAATTTAGCTACACTCATCACCTGATATAGTTACCAAAACTGAGAGAGAGAGAACCAAAAGGTTGTTTTCCTTGTGATAAAAGCTTTAGGATCTACTCATAGCAACTTTCAAATGTATCATATAGCAGTGTTAACTGTAGTCATTATGTTGTATGCTACATCCTCAGTACTCATTTACTGTAACTGGAAGTCTGTACCTTCTGACCACCTTCAACCAGTTCTGTCACTGGTAACCACAAATCTGATTTCTTTCTTTTTTGAAAAGATTTACTGATTGGGTGCCTGGGTATCTCAGTGGGTTAAAGCCTCTGCCTTCAGCTCAGGTCATGATCTCAGAGTCCTGGGATCAAGGCCCATGTCGGGCTCTCTGCTCAGCAGGGAGCCTGCTTCCCCCTCTCTCTCTGCCTGTCTCTCTGCCTACTTGTGACTTTTCTCTCTGTCAAATAAATAAATAAAATCTTTTAAAAAATAAATAAAAATAAAAAGATTTACTTGTTTATTTGAGAGAGAAAGAAAGAGAGCATGCACATGCACATGGGAGGAGAGGGAGAGGGAAAGAATCCCAAGCAGACTCCCTGTCAAGCATGGAGCCCAGCACAGGGCTCAATATCATGACCCCAAGATTGTGAGTCAAGCCGAAACCAAGAGTCAGATGCTCAACAGAGGCACCCAGGCTCCCCCTGATTTCTTTCTATAACTGACATTTCCTGCTACAAGTCATTTTAACACCCCCACAAAATGTAAAGTTTGTCAAGAACTATGAAATACCGCTTATATATAGGAAATGACAGTTCATAAACTGTATTTGTTCTAACTCACTTCAGATATAATTAATTTCTCCACAATACACAATGCCATTAAGACAAGTTCTGGCAAAGAAAATGGGTGACTCAATGTTGTTATACACAGCCATTCTGATGTTTGAGTATTTAAGGCAACAAACATTCTCAAATATGAAAGAACCCAAGAAACATAGAATCCAAAGCCCTCCTTAAACAAAAACACCTAACAGTGAAATAAGTAAAAATTAGTAGTAGTTATTGTATCCAACTAAATATAGGAAGGACTAAAGCTAAACAATGGGGAATGACAGGGTATAAGGGTGGGAAGATGGCTCTGCATCAGCAGGGAAAAATAATATAAGCAACAAAATTCAGGAGGTAGTGGGTAGAGGAGAAGTTTAAGACAGACAATCACCTCATCTTTCAAGCAGGGAGTCAACTCAAACATTAAACAGTGATTCAGTTTCCCAATAATTTATTTAGTATCTTTGACCTTAGATCTTTTTAGGACCCCTGACCATGAAGAACAATATCTAAGATTTAGTAGTTCTCAGTTTTACTTGTTTCATTTTTAAAATGTTTCATTCAAATAAAATTAAAGTTAATAGTCAACTATTATGACTCAAAACTTACATATTAGATGTATTTCACACACTCAACTATTATATAATTTTTATCATTTCATGTTAGTTTTATTTTCTTCTAATAAATTCAGATAAAAATTAAATACTTTAATCACAAAGATGTTCAGTATAATCTTGTCCTTAAAAAATTCACTCTAAAAAAAAAAAAAAGAGAGAAGGGGCGCCTGGGTGGCTCAGTGGGTTAAAGCCTCTGCCTTCGGCTCAGGTCATGATCCCAGGGTCCTGGGATCGAGCCCCGCATCGGGCTCTCTGCTCAGCAGGGAGCCTGCTTCCTCCTCTCTCTCTCTCTGCCTGCCTCTCTGCCTACTTGTAATCTCTGCCTGTCAAATAAATAAATAAAATCTTTAAAAAAAAAATTCACTCTATTTTCTAGCCATCCAGTCTTTCACTAACTATACAGAGAAAATTATCTACAATGTTAATCAAATATTAACAACTACTTATTTCTGGGGTGGTTGTTTTTTTTTTTAAGATTTTATTTATTTGATAGAAAGAGAGCACAAGCAGAGGAGGAGCAGCAGGCAGATAGAGAATCAGGGAACTTCTCAGCAGGAAGCCAGTGGGGGGCTCAATCCCAGGATCCCAGGATCATGACCTGAACCAAAGACAGACACTTAACCAAGTGAGCCACCCAGGTGCCCCATTCTGAGGGGCTTAGATTTGGGGTAATTTATTGCTTTATTCTACTATTCTGGTATTACTTGGATTTTAAATGGGCATGTATTACACTTATAAGCCTAATACAGCTGTGATTTTGTTTTTTGTTTTAATGAGAAAAACAACTGTTTAACCACTATAATCTTTCTCCAGAGTTCCCCAGCTAGAGCCAGTCTGCAATGAGTAGACTTTATCATCAACAGATGTATGATATCTCCAAAAGAAGCCCCAACTCATACCTTTACAACAGGATGTCCCCCAGTAGATGCTTTTACTGCTCCTCGACTACCTTCAGTTTCATAATGGGCTCGATGGTGAGTTTTAGGTTGCACTTCTATTTTCAGTTCACACTGTCCAAAATGAGTTGGTAAAGGCCAGTCTAGTGGAGGTAATGAAGATGTGCTATAAACAAAAAACACATAAAAAATGCATTTCACCACACTATTCTTACCAAGCAATTATTCAAATCACTTCTTTGCTAGCAACCAACAATTTATTTCTTCCTATGATCTCTGAAGCAGAGTAATGCAAAAGAAAACTTCACTTAATAAGTTATAACATTAGATATGATGGATACTTAAGAAATAATTCTTTAACTGAAGAATAAAATCAATTTCATTTACTTTTTGGCTTCCTGCATTTTTTTAAAGAGGACAAATTTTAACATTCTATAAAACTGTAACTGATTTTTCAACTATGTGTACATAATTACAAAAACAAAATAATTTATGATGCCCATCTATGTGTGTGTGTGTGTGTATGTATGTATGTGTATGTATATATATATATATATATATATATATATATATCAGTGTCTCTCTAAGGATCCAAAGATCCTTGTATCTCAGTACATAGGTCTCCCTCCCTGATGTGTACCTACAGAAGTTAGTCTGTTCTACACATTGTTTCCCCACTTTTTCCCTATTGCCCTTTTCCCTGTCTCACTGAAATACTGCTTACAGTCAGCAGTATACTGCAATGTGAGGTACAAATTTAAGTTCACTACACACCTGGCTGAAAAAATATAAGGCCTATCACTGCAGCACTCTAAATGTCAATTTTAGAGAAAATGTCAGTTGATCAATAAGATAATTTAAACAGCTTAAAGGGATACAGATTCATTCAGACATATTAGCACTGAAAATGTGGGATTTAAAAAAGAAATAACTTATATGTCTATTGGTCAAATATTAAAGGACCCAGAGCTACAATGATTTATATTAAAAATATCTTTTTAGTGACTAGTGAATTTGGACTGTTAAGATCTCTTCCACCTCTGAAATGCTATCATTCCCAACATTCATTTCTTTGAATGTCCCCAGCCCAGCTTTACTAACTACTGTGAAACACAAAGGTATGAACTTTTATTAGTCTGAAACAACTCAATTTCAACTCTCAGCTAGTTTCCACACTGTTTCACAGACTTAGCCAAACCCCTACAAACATTAAGATAATTTTCAAAAGCAGCATGTGTAATAGGCTCAAAGCGGTCTTCAATACCGTAATTCCACATTTTATTTTTCTAAAGATTTGGATCCAGAAATAAACATTCATACCAATGAAAAAGCATTAAAAAAAAAGTAAACAAACCTAACTCCACTATGTGCATGATAAAAGTTCTTTTCTAATAAATTACAGACTAGATTGATTCTATAAAATAAAATAGGATTATGGTAACTGATCAGTTATTTGGAAAATAAAGTTGTTACACTGTTCTCTACTCCAGGCCTTAGCTAGACTCAAGATTCAAAAATACATATATGTAAATACAATTACTATATATTATGTTATATACACATATTATAAAATTAATATGTAAATAAAAATATTTAGAAATGTGCAAGTTAGATTTTTGTTTATTTTTAATTATTTTAGCCTGGGTAAGGTTTTCAAATATAACACAAAATCCAAAAGCCATACGACAGATGACAAATTTGAATACATGAAATATTAAAATTCCTCTACACTAATAAAAAATTCAAACATAAAATTAAAAGACAAAAAATTCTGAAAAAAGCTTGCCATTATACAAATTTCATTGGTACACTAAGCTCTTAAAAATATAAAAAGCCTATTCACAATTAGTTCTATTAGTAATTTGACTCATACTATAATCAACCTTTTACAAGAAGCTTTTTTAGATAAGAAAATTCTTTCTGCGGATTCTTAAATGTAATCTACTATTATTTACAATTCATTATCTACACGCTTTTAAAATGCTAAATCCAGCCTATCTAAAGGCCCTTTGAAGAATCAATGGAACATACACGCAGACTTTAATTGATTTGTCCAAAAGACACTGAAAACAAAACAAAACAAAACAAAAACAAAAACCGGGGTAGGTGGGGAATGGTCAAACCATCCCATACAGATAATGTAATCACATGCCACCAATAACCCATAAGCATGAAAAATGACCAGCAGCCATTTCCATCAACTCACCGAAATATTGGGGTATGGCCAGGCTTTGGTTTGTTCCAGGTAAAGGGTGAAGGAACTGAAAGAAATTGGTCACCAGATGAATCTTTCTTTAAAGGATACTGAGATCCAAGGCCATCATCTATTGAAGTCTCCCGGGATGGTGATAAATTCCCTTGGTCATCTGAACAGAGCTCTAATTTTCCTGGTAGTACAGTAGCTTGATCTTCAGAAGTCTTCCTTGTTTTCAGAGGGATATCAGTCTCTACACAGTACTGAAATGGAAAAAGTGCAGGGCCAAGGCCTGATCCACCCTGGACAGAAGCATTAAGCCAGGTATCTTCTGTTACACTTCCCCTGGGGGAGTGACCAGGAGAAGGAACAGGTGAGTGATGGGGTGAAAGGGACCCAGCATAACAAACCTCAGCACTCGAGTGCCGTCGTTTCCCACAGGGGGAAGTAGGCCTTGATGAGGGCCCTGAAGCTGGCCTGGGGCTCAGCCAATTCTCATCAGTGACACTCGATCTAGGAGAGTGGCAAGGAGATTGCCTGGGTGACAAGGAGTGTCCAAGTCCATATTGTTGATGCCAGGACTCTTCTCCAGGGCAGCCTCCTGGTGAGCCACCAGGAGAAGTCAGAGGGGATCCGAGAGTAAATCGGGCAGCAGCTTCATTCAACTCTGAATCCACATCATCATAAATGTGTGAAAGAGATTCACAAGAAGATGCATCTGAGAACCAGCTCCTAGAAGATATACTGCTGGCAGGACTAGGACTAAGGGAAGACTCCCTGTAGGATGGCTCAAGAGGAAGATAGAGATGATCTCTAGAAGGCCTTTCCAAATATTCCCTTTCTGGGTCATTTATATGTAGGTCATCTTCATGAGCATCTACTTCTTGATGACAGTTAGGAGAGATGGATGTAATCTGAATGCTTGGGCACTCAAAAGGTTTGGGACCACCTAATGGGCTGTATTTAGATTCAGGAATCTCACAAGTCCCTTCATAGTTTTTGTGACCTTGGAGCTGAAACGATGGTGACAAAACAGAAGAGTGAGACGGTAATCCATGATGTGGTAAGCAAAGTGGTGAGTTTAAAGTAGATGGAGGTGGATCTACATTAAAGATGTAAATGGATGCACAATCATCTGGCTCAAGATCTATGGGGGGAAAAGAAAAAAAAAAAGAAAAGAAAAAAGAAAAAGAAATCAACAAAACAAGAAATTAGAAAATTTAGATGTATAAATTACTAGATGAGAAAGTAAACAATAATCTTGAGAGGAAAAAAGTGGACATACAATGTACATCATTAGCTCTACTAAAGAGTGATGTGTGTGTTTTGTTTATATTCAAATCCCTACTCTGCCAACACCAACGATGTGTGCTTTAAAAAAAAAATTTTTTTTAACATAATCTCTACACCCAACATGGGACTTCAACTTAACAACCCTGAGATCAAGAGTTGCATGCTCTACTGAATGAGTCAGTCAGGCGCCCCAACATGGTTTTTAAAAAAATGTATTTGGTTATTTCTGCAGATATTATTTATATTACATATTTATTTATGTAACTATATGGTTAATTTCCCCCTTATTTCCACATTTTCCAAAATGAAAATCGAAAAACATCTGAAAATAAATGCTTCTATAAAAGAAATAATCATATCCATAATTCTAAAAAACATTCATGAAATTATAAAATGATACAATCCTATAAATTCAGCCTCATCTGGGGTCTGCAAGTTAAAACGGACTAAGAGAACATTTGAATAGTCTTTGTAATGTTTTTAGGTAGTCTCTGAAATGTTTTTAGTTAATAAGTATACACACTAAGTTTATTAACAAGATTGCAGACTCAACTCAGGAGACCTAGATTCTAGTCTACCTTTGCCATTAACTGTGAGCTCTTAGTCATATCATTTAACCTCTCAAAGACCTCAGTTTCCATGTAGTAGTACCAGAATTTTATACATTAAAGAATTTTTTTTTTAATTTGAGAGAGAACGCACACACATGCGTGCATGAATAAGGGGAGAGGTAGAGGAACAAGGAGAATCTCAAGCAGATTCCCCACTGAGCACTGAGTCTACAGGACTCAAGCCCAGGGTCCTATGATCATGACCTAAGCCAAAGTCAGATGCTTAACCAACTGAGCCACCCAGGCTCCCCAAGAAATTTTTATGGTTAACAACAGCAGCTTTCTCCTTCAACATCATACCATCAAGAATTCGTATCTTTGGACATAGCAGACCAGGGTTATAGAGCCAAATGATCCCACTGGATCCAATTTACCTCAACTAGAAAATAACTCATTGTAGCTTTTAACCTATGATTGATTGTTAAAGTAAACCTTGTAAGGGCAGAGCTTTTAAAATGCAACCCTTGCTGGATGGAATATTTACCACTAAACAAGTCCTGCCAAATTACCTACTGAGAGTATTTGCAGCAAAAAGGGTATTTTGCACCTTTACTTTTAGAATGGAGTGATTATTATTCTTTTCACAGAGACAGAAGTTGAAGCACCAGCACAGGGTGCTGGTTAACAACTTCACTTTCTCCAAAGAGATCACTGGGAAACCGAAGACAAAACTGTTCATAGATAGTAGACAGAAGCACAAACCTTTAGCCTCTTCTCAAAAGTACTCAAGGATATCACATTATTTCAATACATTAGTACCCTTGGAAAATAACATATCTTTAGACTCCTAGTGCTGCTGCCATTAACTGGCATCCCATAATTTAACTATCTCCATAAGTCCTAGATTTTTGAACTTTAAAGATGATCTATGGTTGGTGACCACATTCAGTAAAGAGTTTTTACATGTATTAAAACAAAAGAAAACAAAAACCCCTATGTTTAATTAAACCCTGGCTCTGCCATTCCATAGCTGTACAAACCGGCTTGAACCTTAGTTTTCTGAGGCAGTTTTTTTCTTTAAAACTGTGAAGAGGTGATCAGGGTATCAACTGATACACACATGACAACTTTAGAACAAGCAACCTAATACAACGATTAGTATTTAGCAAGAACTCACTACATGTTAATTACCTTGTCTTTCCCTTTTTAAAATTTAAGGTGGGTACGTTGTATTATACTTTTTTAAAAAATTCTGAAGTATTTATTAATAAATTATAACACCTTTTTAAGTACACCACTCACTCCACTCTCTCAGCTCCACTACTGAATCAAGGTAAGTAGGAAGATTAGAGCTCCAAAGAAGAAAATCCATATTTGACAGTGACAAAAGTTTTTAAAAATAAACTTTTGATAAGCATAGTATAAGGTATTTGTTGTACGCCCAAAACTAATGTGACACTGTGTGTCAACTATACTCAAAAATTAATTAACTGAATAACAATAAGAGGTTTGGGGAAAATGGTGAATCACTTGTAATGGGTATTGGGTTTCTTTTGAAGTGACGGAAAAAAAATTTTTTTTAAAAGATTTTATTTACTCACTCGACAGAGAGAGAGAGAGGGAGCACAAGCAGGGGGAGCAGCAGAGGGAGAGGGAGAAAAAGGCTCTCCACTGAGCAGAGAGTCCAACAAGGCTCTCTGGGATCATGATGAGCCAAAGGCAGACATTTAACTGACTGAGTCACTGATGTGCCCTGAAGTGATGAAAATGTTCTAATACTGACTGTGGTGATGGTTACCCTACTCTGTAAATATACTAAAATCAATGAATGGTACACTTTAAATGTGTGAATTGTATGGTATGTGAATTGTATCCCAATAAAACAGTATGAAAATATAAACTGAAAACATGTTACCTATATTTTAATCACAATTAAAATTTTTTTTAAAAGTTAAAAAGTTGTTTCTTATCTAAGAAAATCATAAACAAATGCTATCACCTAACACTTAACTAATATTTAACATTTTCATGTATGTCTTTGTCTAGATAGGTATTTTTTTTACATAGCTGTGGATTGTAATATTTTGGAGATTTTTTCCTAACCTTTCATTGAAGTACAAGATATATCATAGAAGGGCAGACATCATATAGAGCTTGACAAATTGTCACAAAGAGACATGCCTTGTAATGGTATCTTAAAAAAAAAAAAGATTTTATTTATTCATTTATTTATTTATTTGAGAAAGAGACAGCATGAACAGGGGCCGGAGGGAGGGGTAGGGAGAAGCAGACTCCCCACTGAGCAAGGAGCCCAACATGGCAGGACACTGAGATCATGACCTGAGCTAAAGACAGACACTTAATTGACGGAACCACTCAGGTGCCCCTGTAAAAGCATCCTTTAAAAAAAAAAAAAATCGGGACGCCTGGGTGGCTCAGTTGGTTGGACGACTGCCTTCGGCTCAGGTCATGATCCCGGAGACCCAGGATCGAGTCCCGCATCAGGCTCCCAGCTCCAGGGGAAGTCTGCTTCTCCCTCTGACCTTCACCTCGCTCATGCTCTCTCACTGCCTCTCTCTCAAATAAATAAATAAAATCTTTAAAAAAAAATATCAAAAGCCCCCACTTTGGCTTGCTTCCAAGTCACTACCTACCTCTTAAGAAAGAGTAATCATTATACTGACTTCTAATAGCCTAGATTTGTATAACATACAACTTGACTTTCAGTGGGTTTTTTTTTTTAAGATTTTATTTATTTATTTGACAGAGAGAGATCACAAGTAGGCAGAAAGGCAGGCAGGAGAGAGAGGAGGAAGCAGGCTCCCTGCCGAACAGAGAGCCCAATTTGGGGCGCAATCCCAGGACCCCAGGATCATGACCGGAGCCAAAGGCAGAGGCACAACCCACTGAGCCACCCAGGCACCCCTTGACTTTCAATGTTTTTTGTATTTTATTGAGGCTTATAAAAAGTTGCTAAGTAATTTTCAAGGACATGTGTTAAAAGGTCAAGAGTCAATGATCATCACTATTTCCTATCTGTTATTTTGATAAATAATATAGCACTGAACATCTCTATACACACAGCCTTTTCTCTTCTTTTGAATCCCTTTCCAAGAATAAATACCTAAAGGTGGAGTTTCTAGATTACAAGGTACCCATTTTTAGCACATCTACTATGTATAGACATTTGTTTCAAAAGACTTGTTTTAATATGCAGCATGGGAAGGACATGATAATCAGTTTCAGTTTAGTTTCTCCAACCAGGATGTTATTTTAATTTTAACGTAATTTAGGAGTAAAAATGGTTCTGTATGAAATATAATGTTTCTAGGCTGCAAAAAACAAAATCTAATTAAAAGTAGCTGAAGGGAGGGAAAGTATTTTCCAACATAACAAGAGGTCCAAAGGTAGGGCAATTCCAGAACTGGTTATTTCATCAGTTCAACAAGGTCATTGATACATCAATGTATTTCTATATTACCACTCCACTTTTGGGGTGCTAACTTTGTGCTGTTCACTTTCAAACACATATGTGTATTTTGTCCTAAACCAGAAGCAACACGATCATTCATTTAAAAAAAAAAACTTTTTTGAAGATTTTAATTTGTCAAACAGGGAGAGATAAAACGCAAGCACAAGCGGGATGTGCCAAGCAAGGAGCCAGATGTGGACGCAATCCCTGGATCCGGGGATCATGACCTGAGCCGAAGACAGAAACTTAACCAACTGAGCCACCCAGGTATCCCTAAAAAAATATTTTTTGAGTAGCTGCTATGGAACAGACATGTTCTAGACACTGAAAACACAAGAGTAAACAAAATCCCCATCCTCATAGAGCTTCCAATGCCACCATGAAATAAAACGTCATTTAAAAATGGAGTCCAGAGGCCAGCAGGGGGAGCTCTCACACCCTCCAAGTCTTCCTCAATTGCAGGAAGAGATAAACAAAGCGTGTGAACACCAGTTTACCATCCCAAGGAAGGGGAAGAGAAGTTTTTCTCCTCCTCCAGGCAACAGCTCAGCCAATGAGAGTCTGTCACAACAGCCAAAGAAAAGCCGCTATACTTTAAGCTCCAGTTAACGCCAATGGGCTTTTTGATTAAAACAGCCCAACTCCCCCACTCTCCTCCATAAAAAAGCTTTCCATTCCTTTTTCTCAGATTTGCCTATGGTTTTGCCATAGCTTGCTTGTCTCAAATCACAATTTTCTGCTACTCCAAATACACCCATTTTAGCTGGTAAAATAACTGACAGCTTTATTTTTAAGGTTAACACCAGTAATTATTGTAAGGAAAAATAAAATAGGGGAAGGGGAATAGAAGTGAGAAAAGGACCAAAGTTAATTTAGATAAGGAGTTAAGTAAGAAAAGAATTTTCTCCAGTATCTGAGGAGATACCAAAAGGATAAGAGGAACAGAGCTATTCAGAAATCTATTGGGGAAACACTACAGGTGGAGGAAATAGTTGAGTGCAAAGTCTTGAAGACATAGAATTTCTGGATTTTATGAGAAAAAGCAAGAAGGACAATGGGAAAAGATCTGAGAGGGTACAGTCAGGCCTGGGGGTGGAGGGACACTGGCTAGTAAAGTAAGGCTTCGCAGACCATTAGAACAACTGATTTTTTATTATGAGATGAGAAACCACTGGACGATTGTAAGCAAAGGACTGTCATAATCTGATATATAACAATGAGACCTATATTTAAGAGACTACTGAAATAATCTAGTTACAAAATAATGGAGTATAGAACCTGGCTGATGGTAGGTTGTAAAAGTAGAAAAAGCAGTAAGAAGAGAGGTGGAGTGTTTTGTTTTTTGTTTTGTTTTGTTTTGTTTGTGAGGTAAAGCTGACAGAACTTGGGTTGGATGTGAGAAGCATACAGGTGAGTCAAGGATGACACCAAGGTTTGGGGCCTGAAAGAGTGTAAGAACAGTGTTTATAATTACTGAAATAAAGGAGAAATTTGGGAGACAGAACATCAAAAATTCTACTATGGACATACAAAATGTGAGATGCCAACAAGCTTTCCAAGTGGAAACTTGGAAACTATCAAGTGGATAGTTTTATATAAAGTCTCAGGTTTACCACATAGGCTTGGGAGTCATTAATGTACAGATAATATTTAATCCTACTAAGACCAGAACAGAGGAGGCACCTGGGTGGCTCAGTCGGTTAGGCATCTACTTTTGGCACAGGTCATGATCCTGGGTCCTGGGATCAAGCCCCACGTCGTCGGCCTCCCTGCTGTGTGGGAAGTCTGTTTCTCCCTGTGACCCTAAACCCCTCATGCTCTCTCTCTCTGAAATAAATAAAATCTTAAAAAAAAAAAATGACCAGAACAGAGGGCAAGGGAGTAAGTGCAGATGGAGAAGAAAGCATGCAACTGAGGCATAGGAGAGCCCAAAGTTTAGGAATCAGGGAGACAAAGAAAAATGAGGAAGGAAAAGAGACAGTCACAGAAATAGAGGAAAACCCAAAAAGTGTGACATCCTAAAAACCCAAGTGCTCATTTATTCAACCATTATTTATAATGTCATTACTATTTTCTAGGAACTGTTCCAAATGCTAGGTATAAAGTAGTAAATAAGTAAATATATAAATAGTAAATAAGACATGCATGGTCCCTGGCCTCATGAAGTGTACAGTCTCAGGGGACATTGACAAAAACAAAAATTAAACATTGACGGGCGCCTGGGTGGCTCAGTGGGTTAAGCCACTGCCTTCGGCTCAGGTCATGATCTCAGGGTCCTGGGATCGAGTCCCACATCGGGCTCTCTGCTCAGCAGGGAGCCTGCTTCCCTCTCTGCCTGCCTCTCTGTCTACTGTGATCTCTCTCTGTCAAGTAAATAAATACAAAATCTTAAAAAAAAATTAAAAAAACATTGTTAACTACTACTAAATGGCAGAAATTTCAGAGACTAAAGAAGCAATCTACTTTACAGAGTACAGGGACAGCCTTTTTGAGAAGGTGGCATATAAGCTAAAACCTGAAAGATGAATAGGAACCAGCAAGCAACGAAAAGGAGGTAAGTGTGGGCAGGCTTAGGTAGAGAAAACAATAGTCCAACACAAGGGTTATAAGCAAACAGTCAGATAAGACTTTGGCTTCTTTGAGGAAGTGAAAGGCCCAATATATGCCTAGAGCCAACAACAGAAGGGCGAGAACAGAAAAGAAGCAAAAGCTAGAAGGATCATGGTAAGAAGTGTGAATTTTATTCTAAAGATAATGGAAACCATAATAGAGTTTCAAAAGGAGAGTGACATAATCTCTATATTATTTGAAAATAACTTCACCTACTGCATATCTAGTACCTAGAAAATCCCTGATGCTTATTAAGTCTGTAGTAATGTATTTATTAAAGTTGTTGTCTTAAATGTCTTACAGCACTGCAGAGATATGAATACAAAATTTGGGAGAGTGCTGCTTCATCTTCTTCCCAAGTGTCACCAAAGCCCAAGCGCTGGGAGTGATATGAGCAGCTACTACAATCTCTCTATAATAGTTCTAGCTCCAGATTTCCAATTCTAGAATTTTCAAATTCATGGTGCTTCAGAAACTTGATCATCTCAAGACTTATTTGCTCCGTGTCCCTTGAGCCACTAGGAGGTCACACACAGGCATGCAGTAATCTGTAAATGTCGTAAACACCGCAGAGCAAGTGTTGGCAAAATATAGCCCGTGGCCAAACCTGGCATCCACGTTTCCATACAGCCTACAAGCTAAGAAGAGTTTCAAATGGTTGAAAAAAAAAAAAAATCAAGTAATACTGTTACATGGCACAAAATGATGTGAAATTCATATTCTGGTGTCCACAAATAAAGTTTTAATGGAACACATCCATGCTCATTTGTTTGGGTATCATCTATGGTTACTCTCACACAACAAGGGTAGAGCTGAGCAGCTGTGAGAGGTAACTGCTTCCCATTGCTACCTGCTCCACTAACAAATTGCAGTGACACAGTTTCAACTGGACAGCATTCTGAATGCAATGCATATCGACATACTGCGACATCGTTTTAAACTTACCAGTAAACACCTATATCAAATCAAAACAGGACAGAGAAAAGCGGACTTCAAATCTAAGTCACACTTCCAGGGCACAACGGAATGTGGGTTATTTTGCTATCAAATTAAGTGGCAAAGCATTATGTTTATCATCCAATGACATTATGGCTGTGCTATAAGAATACCCTATACATCAGCAATACCACAGTAAATTCATCACAACAGCTCAACTCACAGGAAAATAAGATTTAGGAAAAACAACAACAACAGAATACCTTATCATAGCAAGATTTCTTTACAAAAGAGAAAGAATAAAAATGAGGCTGCAACTGAAGAAAGTTTCTGGATGGCTCATTTGTTAGCCAACCACACAAAACCATCTTCTAATGGTAATTTATTTAAATTGATTGCAGCAAGTGAAGAAACTTGCTCAGAGAAAATAAACTTGTATTAGCCTTTCAGCAAGCATGGTTGATTGAAAAATTGAGGACACTGGTAATAATATCAGTAGGCAATTACATAACAAGGCAAATGGTTTCAAGTCATTCTCCTTGGCTCCTGATGTATAAAAAGATGTTACAGGTGGGTTACGTTCAATTACTATTTAAGGGTAAAAGTGAAATTTAAAGTGAATGAAGAATTAGCTTGTGTGAATAGTCTGCATGGAACAACTTTAGGCAAGAATATTTTTTAAAAAGTTGAGAATTGGGATGCCTGGGTGGCTCAGTGGGTTAAGCCTCTGCCTTCGGCTCAGGTCATGATCCCAGGGTCCTGGGATTGAGCCCCGCATTGGGCTCTTTGCTCAGCGGGGAGCCTGCTTCCTCCCTCTCCCTCTTCCTGCCTCTCTGCCTGCTTGTGATCTCTGTCTGTCAAATAAATAAATAAAAATTATTAAAAAAAATAAAAAGTTGAGAATACAAGAGTTTAGTACAATCTTCATGGATGCTACTAAGATGTATTATAACTGATATTGGTAAAAATGTGAGAACATTATGATAGTAATATTATGAACAATTGTACACCACCAAATTAGACAATCTACAAGAAATGAGCAAATTCTTACAAACATAAATTACCAAAACTGACTCAGAAGAAATAGGAAAATCTCAACAGACATATATCAAGTAAAGATATTCAAGCAGTAGCCAAGAAATCTCCCAACAAAGAAAGTTCAAAACAAAATAGCTTTACTGGTGAATTCTATCAAACACTGAGAGAACATTCCATGAGGCCTGTATTACCCTGATACCAAGCAAGACAAAGATACAAGAATACTACAGACTGGGGCGCCTGAGTGGCTCAGTGGGTTAAGCCTCTGCCTTCAGCTCAGGTCATGATCTCAGAATCCTGGGATCAAGTCCCGCATCAGACTCTCCACTAAGCGGGGAGCCTGCTTCCCACCCCCATCTCTGCCTACTTGTGATCTGTCAAGTAAATAAATAAAATCTTAAAAAAAACAACACTACAGACTAATATACCTTATGAATATAGACACAAAAATCCTCAACAAAATACTAGCAAACCAAAAATATTTCTTAAAGATTTTATTTATTGAGAGAGACAGAGAGAGTGACAGACAGCATGAGTGGGGAGGAGGAGGAAGAGGAGGAGAAGCTCAGACTCCTAGACAAATTCTAATATTCTTTTCCATTTCCTATTTTTCTCTTTGCTTAACTCTTTGGAGAATTTCCTCAGCTTGATCTTTCAGTTTTTCTTTGAGCCTGCCATTCATTATTTTAATTTCTAGGAGCTCTTATTTCATCTTTTTTTTTTTCAAGAGAGAGCGAGCATGGATGCATGGAGAGGGAGGCAAAGAATCCATGCAGGGCTCAATCTTGATCTCATGACCTTGAGATCGTGACCTGAGCTGAAATCAAGAGCCTAACACTCATCCAACTGAACTACTCAGACACCCTTCATCTTTTTATAAAAGCCCATGTTCTTGTTTCAAGGTTACAATATCTTGTTTTTTTCTCTGAGGTTACTGAGGTTAGATTTTGTTTTTATTTTTGAGGTTTCCACCTTGCTGCACAGTCTTTTCTCTTTTTGTCTTTAAGGTTGAAGCTTTTCTCAGATGTTCGATGATCTGTGGCTATCTGCTTATTTTAAAAAATGAGGCACCAAAGCCTTAATGGCAGTTATGTGATCACAATTGGCACTTGCTAACTTGTAGGCCTAATTGTAGGAGTTTTACTAGGTTACCTTGTTATGTCATTAACTGTAGGTCTTTTCTCTTAGGCTAATCAGACTCGCAAGAGAAGAATCTTTTTTTTTTTTAAGATTTTATTTATTTATTTGACAGACAGAGATCACAAGTAGGCAGAGAGGCAGGCAGAGAGAGGGGGGGAAGGATGCGGGGCTCAATCCCAGGACCCTGGGATCATGACCTGAGCAGAAGGCAGAGGCTTTAACCCACTGAGCCACCCAGGTGCCCCGAAAAGAATCTCATTGTACTGAGCCAAGGGAGAGAAGAATATTGGGGGTTTTAATATGCAAGTTTTAAACTTCAATTTCATCAACTCTGTTTTCAGTATGGTTAGCCTGTTTGTTTGTTTGTTTGTTTTAAGATTTTATTTATTTATTTGACAGAGATCACAAGTAGGCAGAAAGGCAGGCAGA